>JAVKPL010014060.1:0-118342 GCA_032173675.1 Gastrolobium villosum
AAAATAGTATTACACCAATGTAGAGCAACAACAGTAACAAATCACTGATTGAAGCACAGTATTCAAATAGCAAAGGCATTAATTGAACCAATTTAAAGGGTTAGCTATTTAAAATCTTTGATAGTTTAAAAAACTTTGTATGACTCACTATTGACAATAATTATAAATAGCAATATCAATATTGAAATTAGACAATTGTAAATCAATGGGCAGCATGAAACTAGGTCACATTTGATTCGCTGGAATTACTTTTCATTCCCTTTCATCTCATTCCAATGAAGCTAACGTGACCTTATTTTCATACTTTATTCAGTAATAAGAATTAAGCATGTTCAAAGAGCTCAAATACCTCAGGATCTTTCTGAAGTTCAGCAGCATCAACAACGGGTGGTGGTTTTCCAATCTCGCAAAGTTCATTGTATAAACAAACTAGCTCTGCCAAGCCCAACTCAAAGAAAGTTGGAGGGACAACCTTGTCGAAGGATGGCTGGAGGACACACAATCAGGTTTAGCATACAAGAATCATCAGCCAGTGACCAGAGGAATAGATAAGACTAATGACGTTGCTCATTCAAATATTTGCAGAGCTTTTAAAGCAATACTTAAGCATGAAGCCTTTTCACTAGTGTAAACAACAATTTTCAAAGCAGACAGATCCATCAGGTTGAGATGAAGACAGCACTAGCCTTCTGTTCTAGAGACAAAGGAGTAAAAACTGAAAGATTTTTTGCATTTTCTTATTCACAAAAATGAAATACAACATACCAATATGTCAAGAGGATTTCGTATCAGAATGAAGTGCTTTCCTTTCTTCATTAGATCCTCTGTCAAACCCAGTACCATTTGTTTCGATATATGCTGTAGACAGCAAAGTAATAACGAATGTCATATAGTTAGAGATAAAACCATTTGCCATTAGCACCAAAAAAAAAAAAAAAAAACATTTGCCAAAAAAAAAACCATTTGCCATCAAGGCATTGGATTCTTTCTCATTTAACAACCAAAGTCACATATGAAGCAAACAACAAAGAGATAAAAACTCGTAATTTGAGTAAAACCAGTCGGAATGTTAATCAAACACATTTCAGTATCTGCTGCAATTTAGTTCTTCACAAATAGCATATGATAAGAACCTTGGAATGCACTACTCCAAAAGCTAGCTCAAAGGGTGAAAGTGTCCAAGGCCTTATAAATCCCACATTAATTGCTCATACAAACAATGTGGGACTTGGAGTCCCATACCTTGCAAATGGGTCCTAACATTCCACCACGGTCAGCAGCCTCGGCGCCTACGCAGGCTGGTTTTGCGCTAGTCTTTTACTAGCCCTAAACCCTAAACCACCCCAAAAGCTAGCTCAAAGGGTGGGAGTGTCCAAGGCTTTATAATCCCACATTAGTTTCTCATACAACCAATTTGGGACTTGGAGTCAAATACCTTACAAATGGGTCCTAACATTCCACCACGCTCTGCAGCCCCAGCGCCAATGCGGGCTGGTTCTACGCTAGTCTTTTACTAGCCCTAAACCACCCCAAAAGGTAGTTTAAAGGGTAGGAGTAAACAAGGCCTTATAAATCACATCAGTTGCCCATACAACCAATGTGGGTGGGAGTACCTAAGGCCTTATAAATCCCACATTAGTTGCCCATACAACCAATGTGGGACTTGGAGTCTCATACCTTGCAAATGGGTCCCTAACATTCCACCACGCTCCATAGCCCCAGCGCCCACACGAGCTGGTTTTGCACTAGTCTTTTACTAGCCCGGGATGAACATTGCAATGTCGGTGTCACCACGTGCACCACTCAATTGCAACCGGGAGACATAGTGGAAGCCTCTGATACCATTTAATAAGAACTTGGGATGCACCACCCTAAAAGCTAACTCAAAGGATGGGAGTGCCCAAGGCCTTATAAATCCACATTAGTTGCTCATACAACTAATGTGGGACTCCAAGTCTAATACGTTGCAAATGGGTCCTAACAACATATCTTGAAAGAGATCCTGTTTACCTTACAGAATCTATACTTCTTGCTTCCCGGACGATAAATTATGTCCTTAACAACTTTATTTCCATCAGATTCCTGGTACAATTGAAACAGCAACACAAATGAGGATTGAGGAATGGTTATATTTTTACGGTATGTGAGATGAAAGAGATTACAAATACCATTTTGGAGAGCAGTTCCTCCCTGTAGGGTCTATCAAGAGCAGTGATTCGAAGGAAGTTAGCATAGAGTGGCTCATCAAGCACTTCAATGTCATCCCTCTAAGTTAGGTTAACAAAGCAAAGTCCACAGAAAATTGAGGGAATTAAACTTCAATAGCGAAGAACATAATGAAGGAAAAAGAAACAAACACTAGAGTTGAGTGCAATGTGATGTGATATACATACCTGAGCAAAAGAATACATGAGACCTGTACTCAGGGATCTTGGAGCAGACCATGAGTGAATCAACTCCACCTCCTCACCCATTCCTTCCTCAAATTCAATTTCTTATTATCACTGTGATCAGACTTCAGAGACTAATCAGTATCAAACTCACTCACCACCTTTGTGATCGGCAACATGCATATGATATCACATAGAATATTTAAAGGGTTTTATAAACCCTTAGATTTTTTATCCACCCTTCCATTTTCGTGGTCACATGCGTCCATCATATATTTTTTTTCCTAATATATGAATTCCACGTGGCATTTTCCTCGTGACAATCTAATTATGTAATCATTGAATTTTTTTCTCAAATTCGATCCAATCTAATTTTATTCGGTTTGGATTAGATCGGAGTTTTCGGTTTTTTGAAAAGTCTAAGATTTGTATGATGATTACTGTGTAAATAACATTTTATATTTTTTTACGTGAAGGATATTGTAACAATCAAGTTATGTTACTACTAAGTTATTACCAATCAATCTACCGTTAGATCGATTATGTTGATCCAACGATTATATGTATTTCCATCGTTATATGGTCACGATTTCCCAAATTTAATACTTTATATTTATTTTCACCTTTATATGGTTATGATTTCCCATATTTAATATTTTCACTTTAAATATTGGGAATCATAATAATACAAATATGGAAATAAATATAGCGTTGGATCAACATAATCAATCTAACGGTGAGATTGATTGGTAGTAACACAATTTGGTTGTTACAATATCCTTCCCCATTTTTTTATATGTATCGGCATTGTAAAGTTTATAGTATGATTATTGTGCAATTTAGAAGCCTTGTACAACAAAAAATTAAATTATCTTTTTTTACTTCCAACAAAAATTTTATAATATGGTTGCATGCGATACGAAGTAACCCAAATTAGCTGTTGTACAACAATAACCTATATAATAAAAATATATTGTGTTATAAAAAAAAGCATAACAAAGATCAAGCACAATCCACTTTCTCCACCATGATGGGTTAATGGGTCTTAGATTTAGAATTTTGCTAGATGGTAAGGTTGAGGAATCATTCGATCGTTTTGCATTGGATCGATTTTCACCAACCTATCCAAAAACTGATCTAATCCAATTCAATTTTGCAATTCTTTTTTTCGATTTTTGGTGAATTCAGTTTTCGATTCGGTCACCGCGGTTTGAATTGGTTGATGAACATCCTAAATGTAACATAAGAAGTATAAAACTTATATTTAAATGAGTTCATTTTTTAAAAAAATTATTTTAAATAATTTTCTCTAATCTTCATCAAAACAACATTATTTTTAGGGAAAAAAACATGGTATGTATGTTTATAATTTTAATTTATTTAGAGTTATAATACTCTTTATCACTTTAAATTTTTTATTTTTCAACCCAAAATGACATCGTTTAAGTAAATATTAGATAAATTTGTCTAAAATAACATTAGATACTTTTTTTTCTATTTAAATATACACAAGTTAAATGAGAGGGTTTATTGTTTCTTACGAGTGTATAGGAGATAAATTACACGAGAAACATTAAATCCTAGATTAAAATAATCTTAAAATTAGATTAACTTTAGTATCTAAATTTATCAATATTTCAAAAAAAATGATAAAAAAGTTTGGAGAAAGATAATAAAACATATTAATCTCCTCCACAAAATTAAAGAGAGAGGAATAAAAAATACGGTGGAGGAGAGAGAAAAGAAAAAATCACGAAACACATTAGTTTCATTTTAAAATGATAAATATTTTACCCAAAAATAATTTTTTTTAAATTATGGGAGGTTATATTTACAATGTCTTCTAATTACAACCTCTTACGATCAAATATTAACCGTTGATTTTTATGTATCTAATGGTTATAATTTATTGAGTCATACTTATTAATTAATTATTAATTTATAATAAATCAATCAAAAACTAAAAAGATTCATGAGACTTAGCAGGGTGCACAATGATTTCTTGATCTTCTCTTCCGAGACTATCATCTTTGTCTCTGCCTTTTGCAGCTTTATGAATCGCTCCTTTGCCTGCATTCCTAATGAATGGAATAAGCCTAAAGTGAATTTTTTTTAATACACCTAAAGTGCGTTTTTTTATAACAATAAGGGGCAAAGCCCCAAACAAAACAAACGAAAAAGCAGGAAAACAAACGAGAAAACAGAAAAGCAAACTACCCAGGGTCTATATCCCTATTAGAGATAATTCCTTGACGATCTTGATCAAACAGATGTGCCAGCTGATACGACATGATTCTATGATGACAGAAACCAATGTCTTTGTGAAGAGCAGCTTTGGCTAGCCAATCTGCACATGCATTAACTTCTCTTGGAATAAGAGTAAGTGTGACCTCCCAATCTTGAGCAATAAGGGCTTCTATCCTAGCCACTATACGCGGCTGACAAGCAGCATTGCAATCTGCCAGTATGGAGAAGACTTCAGAAGCATTTCCTTCTAGTTCCACTTTCCGAAAACCCATTTGCCAAACCAATTTCAGCCCTTTAAGAATTCCCCAAAACTCTGCCATAATTGGAGGACAGGCCCCCTTATAATACTGGAATCCTCCTAACCAAGACCCATCACAAGCAGCCATTTCATTTATCCTTAAAAGAGCACCATCAACATTTATCTTTACCCAACTCAAGTTTGGTGGTTTCCTAAAGTGCGTTTTTATAGAAATAAAAATGAGTTTCTTAATTTGGACCAGGCTTGTTGAGGATTAATTTTGACTAATTCTTTATTTTTTTTTTGATCCTTATCATTTGTAACTGATCCAAACTGTTTTTTTTCATCGTATTAGTGATTTGTTACATTGAACCTGAAACAAACTGAAACAATCTGAAAAGGGATTAGAATCTTATCTACTTGTTGGTATTTTAATATTTTTTAGATTTAATAATTAACACTATATTAATAATCATATTAATCATTATTTAAAGTAATTTTAATATTAACAACACAGTGTCTTTGATACTTATCAGTTACAATTATTAATTAATTATTAATCATAATAAATTATAACGTTAAATTAATAAAAAATTAACTATTAAAATTTGATTATAAAATATTATAAGCCAAAAAAAGTGTTGTAAATATATTCTCTCTTGAAACTTTTAGTAAAAATTATATTTTTAAAACGACAAAGGCTTTTGCGAAGCATAAGAGGCATCACTTTGTTCATTGGGTAATACTGTTTTTGACTTGTTTCTGAAGCATACGAGGAGGCAGCAGTTTACACGGTGGAGGCTGCACGAGTTGGTCACTCTCTTCTTTTGGAGGTTATTTAAAGTGAATCGGAATCAAGGTGATCCTCATTGTAAATACAAGGGTAAAATAAAAAAATGGAAAATTAATAGGAATAAAAAAGAAAAGAGAAAATTAATATTATGAGAAAGAGTATCGAAAAATTCAGGCTCGTGAAGCATATTAAATGTTTCCCTTCTTTTGGGTATTTCACGCCACTTCACTCTAAAACTCATGTTAATCTGAACGGCACACCCACTAGGCAAAGACTTCAACTTTTAGTGTTCTAAATAACACACAAGCTGTTTGATAAAATAACCGAGTAGGTTTTGTGGTTAAAACCCAAGTGGGGAAGTAGAATGTCTTGCGCCACCTTCAATGTTGGAGCTTCTTTGAATCTTCATGGATGCACTAAGCATGGAGTTTCTAAGACATTTGGGTTCAGACACCACTCTAATTGTATTTTACCTAAGTTTTCTTCTCTCTCTTTTGAGACCTTCAATTTGAGCTTTACTGATCCTAGTTTTGGTTGGGATACGCGCTCGCGCTCATTCCACAGTGTTTTCAAATGTGCTGTTCAGAATTCAAAGCCATCAGCTTCTGTTGGCTTTGAGACAAAGAAAGATTCTCGTAAGCGCTGCATTTACTCAATCTCTTAATTCCCTTTGTCTTTGTTGTATTATATACTTTCATCAACCAGCCACAACCTTTTCTTTTTTTATGGTTTGCATTTTTTAAGAGACTTTATCATCTGAAATCATTATTTGTTTTCACTGTGTTCTGAAAATCATTAAGGATATATACAGTAGTATGGAGTAAATGCTAATTGAGTGTAGTTTATTGTGGTTTATTTTTAACCAATCTTGATTCCCAATGAACTAGAGCAAACACTTAGTATATGAATGGAACAAAGTTTTGAATTTTGAGTAATTGATAAGCTGCTGACGATAGGAACTTTTGTTTCTACTGAATGGGTCGTTGAGTTAAAGGGTTTCTGTTCCATGACTTTTGTCATTCTCTTTCGTTGTTTTCTGGATTGACACAACATATTTAATTGGTAAAGGTGCATGCATCTTGCTGATAGTTTCATTGTCTTCTGTTGTTGTTATGATTTCAGAGTCAAGAAGATTAAATGTCTTATATATGAATTATTTACTCACTTTATTTCGTTTACTTTTTTGTTTCTTATGCCTGAGAAGAAAGGGTAGTTGTTCTGGTTATTGGTGGAGGGGGACGTGAACACGCACTTTGCTATGCCTTGCAACGATCGCCATCCTGTGATGCTGTATTTTGTGCCCCAGGCAATGCAGGAATTTCCAGCTCAGGAAATGCTACTTGTATTTCAGACCTTGACGTTTATGATGGAGCAGCAGTAGTCTCATTTTGTCATAAATGGGGGGTGGGACTAGTTGTTGTTGGACCCGAGGCTCCACTTGTTTCAGGTCTTGCAAATTATTTAATTAAGGCAGGAATCCCAACTTTTGGCCCATCCGCAGAGGCTGCTGCTTTGGAAGGTTCTAAGAATTTCATGAAGCATTTATGTGACAAGTATGATATTCCAACTGCCAAGGTCTGTCTTTTTGTTCTGAATCTCACCAACCAGATCAATGATTAATCCTTATTCTATTGGAGTGATATTGGTGCATCTTTCCTTCATGTATTGTTATAAGTAGTTCACATGTTCTTCCTCCCTGAACTTTGTAACATAAAAAGTAGTTAGAGGATTAGTTAAAACTGTATTGCATTGGTTTCTGGATATGTAATTTTTTTTAAGCTGGCAGGGTTTCCTTGATAGTCAATATGAGAGTTGTCTATTTGTCTCTTGATTGTTATTAATCAAGTTGGAATATATTTAAGAAATTATGTATATAATTACTGGAGTCATCATGTTTATGCCTTTGTGCTCTTATATTTACATCTTAATTCCATTTATATGGTGTTCTTCCCTGTCCTCCTTGATATATATATACATATATATATATATATATATATATATATATATATATATATATATATGCATTTGTATATGGGAAAAGTGTTTATCCTTTTAAATGACACAACTTACATCCATTCACTTTCACAAAGAGGTGGGACCCACACTTTTATTCTTTTTTTGTCCACTCTCTCCTCCTTTATCTATATCTTTCTCTCTCTTAAAATGACATAACTTTACATCCTTTCAAATGACACACACTTTTTCCTTTGTATATATATCTTCTTTTGACCTCGTTTATGTCATTTTTTCTTCCAGAAATTTCTTTCTTATTATTTACTAGTCCTGGATTTTATTAGTGCAGTACAAAACGTTTACAGACCCATCTGCTGCAAAGCAATATATTCAAGAACAAGGAGCACCGATTGTTATCAAAGCAGATGGACTGGCTGCTGGAAAAGGAGTTACTGTTGCCATGACACCGGAAGAGGCATATGAAGCTGTTGATTCAATGCTGGTGAAGGGTGATTTCGGCTCAGCAGGTTGTCGTGTCATCGTTGAGGAATTTCTAGAGGGAGAAGAAGTGTCATTTTTTGCATTGGTTGATGGAGAAAATGCAATTCCACTAGAATCTGCTCAGGACCATAAGCGAGTTGGTGATGGTGACACGGGGCCAAATACTGGCGGCATGGGTGCTTACTCTCCTGCTCCTATATTAACTAAGGAACTTCAGTCTGTAGTTATGGATTCTATTATCATCCCAACAGTAAAAGGAATGTCAGCAGAAGGTTGCAAGTTTGTTGGGGTTTTGTATGCTGGGCTTATGATTGAGAAGAAGTCTGGCATGCCTAAGTTAATTGAGTATAATGTGCGATTTGGTGATCCAGAGTGCCAGGTCAGTTAAGTCATAAGATGCTTGTTTGGAACGAGTCCACTTTCTAATATAAGTACTTAACCGGTTAACCCTGAAATACACTATAACAGGCTAGAATCAGAAGGTATTAGTCACAAAAGTTGCTTTAGGAATCTCATAATTCTCATTTATGCACAGAGCACAGTTGATGGTTTAGATATGTCAATTGTTAATGAGCTCATGTGATGGTGTGTTACATGCAGCTTTTAATTTAAAAGATTTGCGATTTTTCATTATAATTCTTTTGTCGTTTTGTTCATTTCAAATATGCATTTAGATACGAGGATTTCTGTAGTTCTTATCTTGCTATGTTTGTCCTTTTTTGTTTGTCGGGGTCATTCTCATTTGGTTTCAAATCACAAGTTAATGTTTATTGATATTTCTGCAGATAGAAATTGGCATCCAACTCTTTCAAGTCTTTCTTTTTATCATCTTTCTAGTTCACTGAATATCTTAGATCTAATCTGGGTAACACACAATCGATCTCATTTTACTTACAAAATGCAAAAGTTGCAACCTGTGATAACAGATAATCACATGAACACTATGTTTTATGTTACTAATATTGAAGCCATGTTGTTAACTGATCTGCATCATTGTTCCTTTTGGAATTGTCATCAGGTCTTGATGGTTCGGTTGGAGTCTGATTTAGCACAAGTTCTGCTGGCAGCTTGCAGAGGTGAGTTGAATGGGATATCACTGAACTGGTCTCCAGGGTCTGCCATGGTTGTGGTAATGGCCAGTAAGGGATATCCTGGATCATACGAGAAGGGAACTTTGATTGAAAACCTTGAAGAAGCTGAGGTTGTTGCTCCAGGTATCAAGATATTCCACGCTGGAACTGCTTTCGACTCTGAAGGAAGATTTATTGCAACTGGGGGGCGTGTTCTTGGGGTTACTGCCAAGGGCAATGATCTTGAAGAGGCACGTGATCGAGCTTATGAAGCTGTTGACAATATTAACTGGCCAGGAGGCTTCTATCGTCGTGATATTGGTTGGAGAGCCCTTCCTCAAAAACAATATGCTACAAAGGGATAAACGACTGTGAAAACGTCCTTATAGACATCGGTCAATAGTCAATAGTGGTAAATCAGTTTACAAACATAAGAACATCTCCAAGATAAGGGGGGTTTTCCATGGTTGATGAATCTTGTAATTTTTTTTTGGTGTAACAGGATTAGATAATGTGGTTACATCGTGAGCCATGATGGGGAACCACACAAGAACTAACTGTTCCCCCTGTCCCTCCCCTAAGGCTTTGTTTGGGAGTTGGTTGTAGGAGGGGAAGGAAAGAAAATTGAGGGTTTTAGTAAGCCCTCCCCTTGTTTGGGAGTTTTAAAGAAGGAGAGGAAGGAATTGGGGATTTTTATTAAACCCTCCAAAACCCTCCTTCTTCCTAAAATTAAAATTCCCCCAAATTGGGGGTTTAAGGGGGGAAATATAAAAAATTACTTATCTTACCTTAGCATTAAAATGTAAAAACTACATAAATGTGAATCATCTTTAAACATGACATTATTAGAAAAGACTCAAATACCGACAAAATCTATCGACAAAAAATATTTCGTCAAAAATAGTGATAAATTTTTTGATGAAAATCATATACGTCAAATTTTTTTCGTCAAAACTAAATACGAAACAAGATTTTGTCATAATCACTGACATAAATTTTTTACGGGAAATATTTCCATCAAAATTTTCTGCAAAAACTTTTGACGAAAAATATTTCCATCAAAATTTGAAACTAAAAACATTTTTGCAAAAAATTTTACTAAATTTTTTTTTTGTCAAAATTCTTTACAGAATCTAAATTTCATCAAAATATTTCACAAAAAAACATATTCATTTAAATTCTTGATGAAAAATATTTCCATCAAAATTTTCAATGCAACACATTTCCATCAAAAAAATTTGTCGGAAAAAAAATTCATCAAAATTCTTTACAGAATTTATATTCCGTTAAAAGTTTTCGACGGAAACATTTTCGCTAAATTTTTTGACAAAAAATTTCCGTCGAGTATTTAAGGAAACACATTTCAATCGAAAATTTTCGACGGAAAATATTTTCGTCAAATTTTTTGATAAAAGATATTTCCATCAAAATTTTCAACGTAACACATTTTTGTCAAAAAATTCCAACAGAAATTTTTTCCGTAAAAAATCTTGACGAAAAATATTTCGATTAAAATGTTTGACGAAAAAAATATTCTTTCAAAATTCTTTACAAAATCTAAATTTCGTCGAAAGATTCGAATGAAACATTTTCCTCAAAATTTTTTACAAAACAATTTCCGTCAAAATTTTCATCAGAACACATTTCCATCGAAATTTTGAACGGAAAATTTTCGTCAAAATTTTTGAAGAAATATTTTTTGCGTTTAAAGCATTTCATGGAAGAAACCATTTTCGTCAAAAGTTTTGACAGAAACTAAATTTCGATAGAAAATCTGATTTTGTAAAAATTTTCATTGGAGAAAAAATTTCATCGCTTCTCGACGAAGAGTATTTTGATGAAAAATAATTTTGTGACAATTTTAGTAGCTTGCAGCGTAGAAATTTCATAAAAAATATGATCTTTTTTTAATATTGTGAAAAGTACACAAAAAATAATTTTGTTTAGCAATTTTAAATTTATTTTAATTTAATTTGTAAAGTTTAATAATTGTATTAGTTAAAAAAAAAGGTAAAATGATAAAAATATCTCATTGACCCTCCATTATCCTCCCTTTCCAATCTTTTTGACTCCCAAACAAGGGAAAGGGATACCCTCCAATTTCCTCCCCTTCCTTCCCCTCTCTCCCCCTTGGATCTCCTTCCTTCCCTTCCCCTCCAAACTCCCAAACAAAGCCTAAGAGTATAATATTTCCTCGTATCATAAGATAAAAAGTTTTTTATTAAGAGAGAGAAGTTGGATTTAGATGGAAGAGCACTGTCCAGTGTAAAAAACTTGACCATAATTTCTTTACAAGTAACAAATTCGAGACAGAATCAAATGCATTTTCCAATTATTCTTAAATCATAATGTGACTAGAATGACTTCCATGCTTTGTATGATTATGACTTCACATTAAGATATTGTCAGTCATACATCTCTCTCCAAATAACAGAGAATATAAATCCATTGTTTACAAACACCACTATAACTATTTCAAATGAAAAATTATCCCTTCAAAAATCCATGCCATGATAAACTACAAATCTAATTCTGCCATTTAACTTAGGGAACTGTAGAGAGTTTTTTTTTTTTTTTTTTTATATATGCTGCAGTAAGAAAATAACACTGTTAGTGCATTATGCTTGTTTGTGTTTCAAGAAGTATCCTCTGGTTCCCCAGATGGTGAGCCAGGAACCGGTGGAACAAAACCCCTTCCACCAAATACTGGTCTCATAAACTTGTCATCAAATTTCCTCCAAAAGTAGTGAACGGTTGTAGCTGGATGAGATATAAGCAAACGCAGGCTACTCCGCCTGCGACATGGTTCATTGTTATTGCCTTGGTTAATAGGACCACTGCTTTCAAGGAATAGTGATCTCAAATCTTCTAGATTATCAGTGGAATCAGAAATAGCTGGTTTTGAATGCCGTAGCTGAACAGCCTTAATCAGAGGTTTTGTTATAGAACCAAAAACCTGCTTGCAATGAAAGCTACCATATTAGTATTTATTTGATCATGATGCAATTCATATTGTACAATATGAAACTCACCACAGTACTGAATAAGACAACTACTATAGTAGAGGTGATCATTAATGCTGAATCTCGCTCTGATGTTACCTTGGATCGTGCAAACTGCATTTGAAAAGCAACACAGATAAAATGTCTGCCTTAGAAGTTAGAACACAATTTTCAGAAAAAGAATAAACTTATATTGTAGCATGTACTTGCCTGGTTATAAGACAAGGCAATAGTCACTGCACCTCTCATGAGGCCTGCCCACCATATTATAAACTGACATTTTGAACAGTTAAGCAGAAATTCAGTGAGGTCAACTAAGATGTCAACGCTTGAGGAATTACAAGCCCACAATTATCACCTGCGATCGAAGCTCAAGTTTGGTGCTCTCTCTTGTCTGCATGCAATTTGTAAGGTTTGCAATTGGGAACACAAAAGCTGCTCTTCCAATCAACACTAATGCAAATAACGTTGAACTGACAGCGACTGAAGTTCCTACGCTGCTCCGAAAGAACAAGGTAATGTGTTAAGAAAATGATTAACATTCAAAATAGAATATTAAACCATTGGTTTGTGCTTTTCTTAACAGCTGGAAGTTTATGAACTCAAACTCAAAATATAGTTGTATCAATGGTGATGCAGATCCTATCTAAAATATTGTATCAGGCTGTGCTCCAAAAGTGTGAAATAGAGAAGTTTTTAGTTACCTGGTTTTGCTCAACTTCCATTTGTCAATGTCTAAAGCATCCATGCCAACATATAGAAATATAAAGGTTTCAGCAATGAATGAGATAGTTGCAAAGGAGTGCCTGAAATTGCAGAAGTATTGTGCAAATTAAGATTCTAAGTAGTTTTATTTATTTAATCAAAATTTGTTTTTTTTCCTATTTCTATAGTAACTCATATCAACTTCAATTTTACTAAGTTTCGTAACTATGTTTGTAATTGTTATTGCTTTCCCTTCTTAACTGATTAACATTAATATATACTAATCCTTCCCAGCTAAAAGAGAGTTAAAGATCATGTCCTTACTTGGTTGTTGTCCTGGAGCTTCCTGTAACGTTGTGCCATGTGTAGTGTGACATGACAATACCGCAGAAGAAAATAGTCAAAATCCCACTGAGATTTAAAAGCTGCAAAAGCCGCACATATGTATAACTTGAAATTGCAAAGTTTGTAATTGCATTTATGATAATCTTTGCTACTGAGGATTTTTTTGCCATTCCAGAGGGAATTTATAACCCTTTTATACCACAGAACTCTGTTTTGAAATCAATTTGTTCCATTGCTTTTGCCTTACTTGTCTTAATTCAATTCTTTTCAGCCACTCCCTTGGACTGCCGTGAAGCACAGGAGGGTTGAAACTTGGAAGTAACCAATTACTCTATTAAGCATTTTTTGTCC
This sequence comes from Gastrolobium villosum, assembly GCA_032173675.1. Classification (NCBI taxonomy): domain Eukaryota; kingdom Viridiplantae; phylum Streptophyta; class Magnoliopsida; order Fabales; family Fabaceae; genus Gastrolobium; species Gastrolobium villosum. The sequence continues at coordinate 13,596 of JAVKPL010014060.1, forward strand.
AGCATAAACTTGCTCTTCATAAAAAAGAAAACTAAAAATAATCAACTAAAATGCATTTAAGTAGATGGTAGTTGTGTACCTCAGCGACCATATATGACAAATATGCCATCAACATCATAAGTGCAACTTCACGATCGGTAGAGTGCCTGCAAATGAAAGGAACTATGTCAGGTCGCACAACACCCAGTAGGCATGCAAGTCATATTTGGATTGGTTAAGCAGTCAAGTATGTTGATATTAACTCATACAAGGAAACTCAACACATACCTTCCGAAGTAAAGTGATTTAATAATGTAAGCACTTAAAAGGCCAACCTGAAAAAATCACCATGTAGCAAGTCAGAATAGAAATGCCCCTCCACTCCCAACAAACAGTGATTTGAAATTTGGCTTGCAAGCAAATCATAGATGTAGTAATTGGATTATAATTCCGATGATCGATTTGTGCAATGCTTTCATGAAGAAAACTTTATGTGGATTATATTTTAGCACATAAGATAGGTGACTACAGAAGGAGAAAATATAACCATAAGAAGCACTTTATGATGATGCTGCCTTACATCCAAAACATAGGATTTTTCAGTATGGCTCAGTTTTTCCTCCTGAAGTCTGGTCTCAAGTTTTTTGAATCAGCACATGCAAAACAAGTTAAACTTACTGCTATGCCAAGGGCAGTGCTCGTGCAGAAGAGGTAAAGGAAGGTCCCCAACAATTTCAAGGCTGTAATAGCATTGATGCTGCTGAAGTCAAGTGATTGGACCGAATTGAAAAGCACAATAGATGTAGCATCATTTACTACTCCCTCCCCAAATACAATACTATAAAGCAAGGGTGTTTCATCTTGACTGAGAACCTTCACCACAAAAGAAAAAAGAAGGCATTAAATTTTGATATATTTGAAATACAAATTTGTGTTTGAGCTTAGATTAGAATATACCTGCAATGTACAAACTGAATCAGTTGCTGACAATATGGCACCAAGGGCTTCACATGCACGGTGCAGGAACAATCAGAATAGAAGGACAAATGATGATTAGTTTAAGAGAAGGAAAGAGAGAGAGAGACTTCTTTAAACAAAAACTGTTTCTCACCTAGGTAATCTTTTATGCCCAGGTTAGTAATGCCAATCCATCTAATGAGCAGAAAGGCACCTAGAGAAGTTGCAGAAAGAATCATATTGAGTCTTTTTTCTGTTCATTCCATGTGAATTGAGTAATTGACAATGAAAAGAAACTGTTTATCATCGGCATTCAACATAAGGTTCAGAATGATATTAAAACGTTTTGAAACTCATAAGGGTTACCAGACAATGCAGATCTTACAAGCAGATATGAGAAGGAATGAAATAAATGTTCCAGGGACTCCAAACAGCAGTATAGTTGTGAAATTCTTGAAGAACTGTTTCTTCTTGACTTGGAAACTGACATGTCATTTGAAATTATACAAAAAACAAATCAAACATCAAAATTAAGTGGCAGGTTATATTTACAAACTTTTTTGTTTACAAACTCTTACAAACTACACTATAATCTCCCGGGAGAATACAAACTTTTGCAAACTACACTATGTTCTCCAGGGAGAACATAGTGTAATTTGTAAAAAAATTCAAAAAATTTGTAAACGATCCTGTCCCCAAAATTAATACAGAAATAAAAGAAAGAGATATAGAGAAAGATGATAACCAAGCTTACCCGGCATTGAAAATGATTGGTGGAAGCAAGTAAAGGAAGAACAAGTCTTCACTGAATATTAGAATCTTGGTACTATGGAACTTGGTCACCAGCAACACCACCACTCCAGAACACAACCCCTATATATATATTTAACCAAGCCAAGCAAATTTTACAATAACATAATACATTAAGATACAAAAGCCACCGAATCATACATGGAGATAAGAAGAATGAGTTGAGTCTGTACCAGAAGAAGGGCAGTGATGGATTCATTGGCCCACCGGTTCTTTTCCAGAAGATGGCCAATGATGATGCAAGCACAGAGGAGGGAAAAGAATACGCAGAGTGCAACAATGGTGCTCGTGCTTAGAAACGAATTTGAAAAATGGAGGGGTGACTGTAACAAAGCCATTTTGGACATTCAAGTTGAGTACCTGTCCTTTATCATGATGTTGTTTACATAAGTGAGGAAACGAGTTGTTTCTCAGGTAGACAAGGGAGTTGGAGTGAGTGACATAACTATCAAATACGTTTAAGAATTTTGATAAATGTTATGTTACCACGTGGAGATAGCAGATACTGACAAGTTGAGTGTGACAACAAACTACAAGTCTTTTTTTTTTTTCTTGAATTATTTGTCAATATTGAGAGAACCTAACATTCAGACTGGTCAAAACAAACTTGGTGTTTGTATTTCCTTTTCTTAATTAACGTTAATGGTCACTCATACAAGTGAATGATATTGCTAAGCAAGCTATTTTACCTTATGCCAAGGTGAGCATCTTCTGTATATCTGTAATAGGTACATCTGCCATTTAGTAAATGACATTTGGATTAAAAAAATATTTTTCTCTCCTTTCCATAAAGCATGACAAACATTTCTTATTTTCTATTGGATAGATGTTATAGTTTTCAAAACATTTTTTATAACAATAGTACCATAGATATTTTTTATGCGAAGATGTGATGCCAAAGGGATCATTTATGACGGTTCTCAGAGACCATAAATCTGTAATTTCGTGCTAGTTATTCCTGCTTTGTGTCCATTATTGGAATCTTAGAAGGATTAAGCAATTTTACTCTCATTATACAGATGCTTAATTATATTTTTTGCTGCAATTATGCTAAATAAGCGATGTGGTAGTAACCCACTAATCCAAAAAAGTACTCTCTTAAGCGCAGTGTTCATTAATATTATAGTAAAGCCTTTCGGTTAACTTTTGATCCCTACAATTCCAGTTTTAAAAAGTAGTCCATTGACTAAGCCCAGTGTTCATTATTATTATTCTAGTCAGGTTGGTTAAATATTCTCTATTGAGTATTCTGTACATATTGTTGTCCAATGTTCTTTGCCATCTCTAGAAAAACTCACACATTTTCATATGAGTGCCGTGCTTGATACAGAGAGTGAGGGTAAAAGTTATGGCTTATGATACAGAATTGGTAAAGGGAAATAACATAGAGCACTTCTCATTTGAAGGCCAATACGTGAGAATCATAACTAAGTAACTCAAAAAGAATAAATGAATTTTATCCAATCAAATTTCAATACTTTAGACCAAAATCTTTCAATAATATTTAAACAGGAGATGCTGTAGCTTCACGACATTCAACAGAATATTGATTTAAAGTCCAACTCATTATTAACTGCTTTTCAGCTTTCACTGGCTGCTGAGCACGCTATGAGCCGTGGGTCAAGATTACTGTAACCATGCAGGTTACATGTAGGGAACTGCCACAAATCATAAAGAAAGAAATCAATATGGAAAAACTATAAAGACTAAGACTACAGAAGCAATTAAAAGTAGTACAGAAGTTATTGTTCTTCCGTAGAATGATTAACTGTCTATCAAATCAATGGCCTACATAACCAGTTGTGATTTTCTATATAATACTACAACATTCTCAACCTCTCAGAAGCTGGATTAGACATTGCTATACCCCAGGATTCAGCTCCAAACTCAAATTTAGAGTATGAAGCAGGTTGCACTAAGAAACATTTTGAATGTAATATAAAATTCCCGTAGTAACACACTAAAAAATATATAATCTCATCACTACAAACAAAACAATTGATCTTCAATACTCTTTGAAGTTTATATAAAATCTTGACTTAAAATAGCAAACCATGTTAGTCTATAAATAAATATTGAGAACCATATCACTGAAGCATTGGAATTATGAGTAAACGTACCCAGTTAAAAATTTTCAGCACATGGCTACAGAATTTTCAATGATATAGCAGCAGAACGAAGTTTTACACCATCACTGTCCCACTTGGACTGTGGTGCAGTTGCTCCAGCTATAATTGCCTATAAAATATAAGGACCACATATTTTACTTCTCTGTAATTTATGTTGGTAAAAATATAGAAATGATTGGCAAGTATCAAGTCAGAAATAATGAGAATTTGCTCTATTGGTACTTGGCCAACTAGCAAAAGTTGATGACCTATGATGTATTCCTGGCTTGCATACCCTAGTTGATGTGAACGGGTTAGTCATATCAGTAAAATGCATATAGTAACAAACCTTTCCACCGCTGACAGCTGCCACCAATGCTATGTGCTGTTCATATTTACCAAATTCATAGAAATAGTAAGTCCTGAAATTAGAAAAGCCGGTACAGCATTGGAATTTAATACAATAGTAAAACTCAATGTGACATGTAGAATACTCTCAATAAGGTTGCTTCCAGAAGACATGAAAAATGCTAAAGATTCCCATGCAGAGTTTCTTGACTAAAATTCCGCGTATACAATCAAGCATCTAGAAAAAGTATATCCCTAAATGCTGTTTATAGCCCTTCTTTTCATAGATATATCCTTTTTCTTTTAAAGAAAAAAAAAAAAACTATTTTTTGTGTTTTGTCCTCAAAAAGGAGAACCTTTGGCCAATATTCCACTCAGTTGAAAATGAACTTACCTAAAACCTTCGTCTTCCTTTATTTTTATTGATCGTGCAGAGTAAAGCGTTGCCCCTCCTGCATGTATATTGTGGGCAGAATGAGATACCAAAACCAAGAACTAGGAGTAAACAGAAAGAACAACCAAGTATATCATATCATTTAAGCAACCAAATATTGGGAAATAACAATATATACCATAAAAGATAAGGGATTAATGTTTCTCATATTATAGGAGATAAATCTCCTACACATATATAAAAGTAGGGGCAGGTTATATTTACAAACTTTTTTGTTTACAAACTACACTATATTCTTCCGGGAGGCAAAATACCATGTGGGTAAAAAAATTCAAAAAATTTGTAAACATGTCCCATAAAAAGAGAGAGAGAGAGAAAAAGAAAATATGGGCCCCACACATTTTTATGTGTATATAAGAGATAAAATTATCTCCTACATGAGAAACACTAATCCCTAAAGATAAAATTAGAACATAATTAACTTCTTTCAGAACCTACAAAATCATACAGAAGTTTAACCAAAATTGCACCTGGAACAAATATTTTTGCTCCTTCCTTCAAGGACCCTAAATCAGTTACATCCTGTGCCTGCTCTAATCAGTGAAGAGTATATAAGTTCCTGGAGGAGTTTCCATCAACAATCAAGAATAGGGCTAGATCTGGTCTCAATTACAGTTAATTGTTATTATGTAGGCACAAAAACCTGATGGCTGATATACTGTACACATGTTCTACTTAGAGAAGACATTATGAGGCAATCCTTGTATGCAGCCTTACCCTTGCATAATTGCAAAGAGTGTTTTTAAATCATGCAGAGGCTTTACCACTGCTCCAGTTCGCCCATGCAGAGGTGAAGCAGTATTGACTAAATACAATGTTCTTCTCAGTTGTCACAAATTATAAGGATTTCTCATCCTTTACTTTAGATGAGTGAGAAATTTATCACCAGGAGCAAAAAGTTCATAATCCTAGTCCAAATCCTTGAAAACTAGTAAAAGGAAAAGCTTGCAATAATTAGGAGCCTAATGCTTGCTCAATATTAAGCTAGAAAGGAACCAAATGAAGAACAAGTGAGAAAGAAGAAACGAATCAATAAAAAATGTAGAGGCCAAGCCGATGCAGACACATTGCATCGACTTGCTTATCAGTTATTAAACACTCAAGTAGTTAACCATGGTGAAAATTTTATGCCTGAAGTTACTAAAAATAAATAAATAAATTTATGCCTGACAGACATATAATGGACAGGGAATATATATAAAAAAATAAAATGTCCTTGACTGTGTGATTACCTCCAAGAAGGTGATTTTAAGTTGATTGGTTGGCCGAGTAACAACACTCAAAACCTCAGATCTGTTTCAATCACAGTCAAGAGGCTAATGTTTCCTTCTAAACATATACAATTGCATAGCAAAGAAATAACGAGTTAGGAGTTTGAAAATAAAAATACCCATCAGAAGATGCAAACCGTGCTGCAAAAGTCTTTGGCTTTGCCTTATCTCCATAAAGAGACAGTCCAGCATTAAAATCCTACAAAGCAAATGCATGACAAGCTCACACAACTGAAAATATCATAACTTTTTAATGCTATCATAGACCCTTCAAGTTGCTACATACCGTAAAGAACTAATTCAACTCAAAAGTTTAAGCTATTGGATGAGGTTATATTAATGGTTTTGTATATCTCAACACACCCCCTCACACGAGAGCACTCTGGGTTTGAAGGGTGGTGGATAATGCACAGGCCCACCTACTACTTGTGCTAAGAAAATTCCACAAGAAAAAGTACGGGACGAGGCTATATTAATAATTTTATATATCTCAACACGCCCCCTCACACGGGCCCATCTACCTATGTGAAGAAAGAAATTCCACTTGAAAGAAGGTGGGGGGCGATGAGGATCGAACCCGGTACACCGAGGCTCTTATACCATGCAAAGAACCAATTCAACCTAAAAGCTTAAGCTAATGGGTGAAACTATATTAATGGTTTTATATATCTCAACGTATACACCTTTCACTGATTATGTTTAAATTGTAAATTTCTAAATTGCAGTTTACTAACTTGAACGGATAAAAGATCTGACCCACGAATAAAAAAGAAGAAGAGAACTAACAGTTCTTCTGCCTATTGAAATGCTACAACTTGAACTTGAATTGTCAAGATTGAAAGAGATATTATAAATTTTTACTACCCAATACAGAATATAGTATGTAAAGTTTGTTCATTAGCTTAGCAATGAATGTACCTCAGGTTCCGTGATATCCTGAAAATCTGGTGGGACTCGAATGGCAAACCCATCGCCATAGAACTGAAACCAAGATTTCGTATTTTCAATGCTAGAAAGAAGCGGTTTGGACGGCAACACTTGAGGTGAAGATTGCGCAACTGGGACTTGAGGAGTTAGGCCAATGCTAATGGTAACGCAGAGCAATGAAGTTTGTAGAACGAGGTTCCTCTTGGAAGTGAGGTTGGTCCCACAAATTATGGGTTTTGAGTTGAAAGACAAGGATTTGGTATTGGTGATGCCAAGAGTGGGAAAAGTGGAGAAAAGAATGGCCATGAAAGAAAGAGCATAGATACAATTATCATGACCCTCTTTTTTTAACAAGAATGGCTTTCATTTCAGGTAAAATAAATAGTTTTTGGAATTCATCAACATGAAGGGCATTTGAAGTCATTTCAATAAGTAGATTTTATTTATTTATTTATTTTGAAATTACTCAACTCTAATTAGCTATCGGGAAAAGTGTTTATCCTTTTAAATTACATAACTTATATTTTTTCACTCTCACTAATATTCATTGTATTTTAATACCAATTATTAGATTCATTGTATTACGATTACCATCTTATTGCATTTTAATATAAATATTTAGAATATATTATGTTTTTTTATAAAATTGATTTGTATTATAAATTTAGCTTAACTTTTTTATTAAATTATTAATATTAAATATAATATATACTAGATAAATTAAATACATTATTTAATACCAAAACATGTCTTAACGTGTCGAAATCTAATATTTTTTAGAATTAACGTGTCGGAGTATTGTGTCATGTTATATCTCATGTCGGTGCAAAATAGCTTGTAACCAATAGCTACCTAAATTTTATGGTTTTTTTTATAAAATTGATTGATATTATAAGTGATTGTTTTTTGTTAAATTATTGAATATTAAATATAATATATATTACTTAAATTAAAAATATTATTTAATATCAAAACATGTTCTAATGTGTCGAAATATAATATTTTTTAAAATTAAGGTGTCGGAGTATTGTATCATGTCATGTCAGTGCAAAATAGCTTGTAACCAATAGCTACCTAAATTTTATTTATGAATCATGGAAAATAATATATGAAATTGATAGATAGATTTATCATTTATCCTCTTTATTTATTTATGAATAAATAGCTGAAAATTGAGAATTTCTTGTGCTGTGGACTAAAAGACCTACATGGCTAATATACGTTATCCACTTTCAGACACAGCCAACCAATCAAGACCACTCAAAATCTGAACTTTAATCAAAGGACAGAGAATGATGTGGGAGAGAAGAAGAACCCTTCAGCATTTGAATCCTTGCTACTCTTCCTCATGGGAACCATTTTTCCTCCTCACTCACTCTCTCCACTCTTCAACATCAAAGCTTCACCTTCAAAAATCCTCTTGTCTCCCTCTCTACAACCCAAGTCAAATTCTCTCTTTTGCTCTAAACCCATTGTTGCCGGTCTCAGAAAGAACCAAACTTTATCTCTTAAACCATCCTTGCCTTCATGCACAAGCTGGTTGGTTCATGCTCAACAGGGCCTAGCAGCTTTGGCTATCTCCTTGGCACTTAACTTTAGCCCAATCTTACACAGTGGCAATGCACTGGCATCTGAGTTTGATGTACTTAACGAGGGTCCACCCAAAGAATCTTATGTGGTTGACGATGCTGGAGTGCTTAGTAGAGTGACAAGGTCTAATTTGAAGCAGTTATTGTCGGATTTGGAATTTAGGAAGAACTTTCACATCAACTTCATTACAGTTAGAAAACTCACGGTTAGTTACACAACTACATATATGGTTAATTGAACTGTTTTTAAATGCCAACGTTATTGCTTTCATATGCTTTTGGTTTGAAGTTAGAAGAATGTGAGGCAATAGAGAAATTCCTATTTTAATGTGTTGTTTTTCAAACATCGAAAATGTTGAAATATATACCTCAGCCAATAGCTTAAGCTTTTGGGTTGAATTTTGTCCTAAATTTAAATGCGTAACAGAAAATTTTTAAGAGTTTTGTGTCCCGGGTTCTCTCGCTGTCCCTTATGCTATCTTTCAAGTGGAATTTCTTTGTTCACACATTATTTCTGTCATATATCTATTGTCCACCCAAGCCCAGTGGCTATAGCATTGTGAGGGGGCGTGTTGAGATATATAAAATCATTAATGTAACCTCACATAATAGCTTAAGTTTTTGGGTTGAATTGGTTCTTTACAGAAAAAATCACTAGGCTTGTGTACCCTTTTTCATGTTCCTTTCAATGCAACTAATGGAGCATGAAATATTTTGATTATATAATATGATTGCAGAGCAAAGCTGATGCTTTTGAGTATGCTGATCAAGTTTTGGAGCGTTGGTATCCTTCTGTAGAAGATGGCAACAACAAGGGTATTGTGGTTCTTGTCACGAGTCAGAAAGAAGGAGCAGTTACTGGTGGACCAGCTTTTGTCCAAGCTGTAGGAGAAAATATCCTTGATGCCACTGTCTCAGAGAACCTTCCAGGTACTTCCTAGTCCCTATTTGATAGCCATGTCATGCCACAAGTTTTAGCGTTACAATAGAATTTTTATGTCAGTGTATTTCAATCCTATCAGTTGAGCCGCATTATCAACATAGTTTATAACTTACCTTTGATAGAAGCTAACTATATGTGACTCATAGGGGTTTAATTAAGCTAAGGCAACAGGTTTCTGGCTTAGAAATCCTTATTCTTCTTGATATACATTGGAGAAGCTCAAATTTCCCAATTCATTCCCCAACCAAGTTAACCTTTCTATTAGTACAAGACCTCTTTTTTAGAGAATTTTGAAGTTCTGAAGTTAACTACAGGGTGTTTCGTTCACACATATTATGGACACTTTGGATAGTCTGTATTCTGGTATTAAGTTATCATCCACTTACATATACTTTTACTAGTTTGAATGCAAGGATACTACTTGTTCCGGATACTCACCTTTGACCCACCAGTTGGATCCAACCTCTTAAAACCCATATCTAGAACCTTCTAAAGGGCACCCATGGCAAACCATAGAGGCTCACCACTGTGACATCTCCCTTTCCCTGCACTGCTGCCCCTATACACTAACAGTGGGCAGCATGTCTTGTCTCAGGACAAGACATGGCTTGATGAGACAGTTCAGGGGGGCTGACCAACGGTCTCCCCGGGCTGGAGAGGGTTCTCCTCCCTAAATACCCCCCTCACACATGGAGGGAGGATCTTCTTCTCCACTCTCTACTATGCTATTACTCTGCCCATTGGTAGAGCCATCTTTACCATACACACACTCGCCCTTGATGCACATCATGGGAAGCCTCTACAGTGCTTTGGTCTCTACCATTGTCACTATGAGCACCCCTATATTAAGATACTTCACTTTCCATGGGACACATTTATGTACTACCTACAATACATTGGCAAGTTTGTATTATTTATAAAACTTGTCAATATTCTGAAGTTTTAATCAATAAGGAGCAGCTGTAATCATTTATTTTTTTATGAAGTAAAAAACTATCAATGTCTGTTTTTTATATGCAGTATTGGCTACGGATGAGAAGTACAATGAAGCTATTGTTAGCACTGCTAAACGGCTAGTTGCTGCCATTGATGGGCTTCCAGATCCTGGTGGACCCAAATTTAATGACAATAAGCGTGAGTCTAACTTCAAAACCAGGGAAGAGACAGAAGAGAAACGTGGACAATTCTCTCTTGTAGTTGGAGGTTTGTTGGTCATTGCATTCGTTGTTCCTATGGCACAATACTATGCTTATGTGTCCAAAAAGTAAGAAAATGGTTATATAATTAGATCCGTCTTCCAAATTCTCACTCTTTAAATTCAGATGTATAATGTGCAGTTGTAACCATACTCATGATACAATTGAGTGTTTGAGAAAACTGGAGAATAAGATAAGAGTTTTGTCTTGTAAATGTAATTCCAAAGTATGTACGTTGGACTATTTTTAAATGCCAGTTTTTTTAATGTACTCTCTGCACACTTTTATTTCATTTGTCAGAACAAGGGTTGTGTTGTCACCCGTTCTGTGTCATGCAACTCTAACCAAGCATAAAACTTTGATAAAACAAACGAAGTAGAAGAAAATAAAAGCAGTTTTGCAAAAGGAATAAGAAAAGATGCTATACAAAATGCAGTACTTAAACAATTTCCAACTGAATTTATAAACATCAAGAACAACTACACATTCTACAGCTTGGTAAATGTTACTTAAAACTACTTATGACCATTAATAATTCTTTTTATATTACACATTTCACCTTTAGGGTTGAGTTAGCATTCTTAAAGTCAGATAGAAGGAGTTGTAGTTCCCTGCCTCCCTTCCAGTCTTCCTCTTACCAAAGTATCTCTTCCTTTATCAATAAATCTAACAGAGAAGGGGGAAGGGGGTTCCAGGTTATAGCTTTGTACATTGCATTGATGTATATACCTAAAAGCCCTCTTTAACATTATTTACTTGGACATCATATACCCCATGGCCCATGCAATGAACCGTGTAACCAATGTAGTCTTTTTTTCTTTTTCTTTTTTATACCGACTCTAATTACTATTTTGAGGCGAGTCAGCCCCTCAGATATCCGCACAAGCGTTAACTCTTTGAGTTGGTTATGAGAATAATTCCAAATCGGGACTTAGTCATAGTTAAAGCTCCTTGTCCCTTCTCTATGATGTATTTGGCGGAAATCACCAGTGCAGTCTTTTATTGACTGATTACCCTCCCTTTGTGAAAGAAGTCTAACTAATGGTAAAGCGTGCTGATCACGTATCAGATTACAAATCCTTTAACATAATTACACTGCCCATGTCCCAAAGTCAATTTATCCAATCTTTAGATCATATTCGTTTGTATGAGGTTGACTGTAATTCAAGGTTAAAATCAGCTATTGCTTTCACTACACCAGCACAGAAAGAATCAAATTATTTTAAAAATAAACAGATTGGGATTTAGCACTTGAGCTAGAGAAGGAGGGGCATTTTGTCTCAGAAAGGAGTGTGGGAGTAATTTCCAGTGAGAATTTGTGATACGACATATTGATTTGCAGCCTCAGTGTAATGAATCCCGTCCCAGTTTACATACACAGTGCTGTCATTGCAATCTTTTGCTGTAATTGTTGTCCCATTCAAGATCTTTGTTAGTCCACAAGAAACTCGGCTGTCATAGTTCAATGGTGGGCCTCCATATCCACAACAGGTCATAATAGGTTGTTCAAACCCTGCAAACAAATAATCAGACAAATTTAACTGTGTTCCCAATCCCATATTTTTGGCTAACCCTGATCCCCACATTCACCACTGACTTGGACAAACTTCTATCATTTCAATGATTGTAAATGTATACGACAACTGGAAATTTTTGCCTGCAATCAAAACGATTTGATTACAGGATAGAAGGGAAAGGAGGCTCCACAGAAAACAAAGCTAGAAAGATGAATAAAATGAATTTCAATTAAGTATTATGCAATGTAGGAAGAAGTCGTTCTTTTATATTGTCAAATCATGTCAAGGTGATGGGTGATGAATGCACTGTAATGAGAGGAACAAATAAAAGGAACAAATAAAACAGAACATAACCTGCAGGACACGTGATGCCAATTGCCAAAGGTATATGATATGAGGAATTCAAAATCTACGGAAATTAACATCTAAAACTCTTGGAAATAGCAATTATCCAAAAAAATGAGGCAAAATCAATAAAATAAGGGGAATTAAGATGAGGCAAAAATGAGTTTTTGCAAGTTAGGCTCACCATATTTAGAATAGTTTGCAATGAGGTCTGATTTTATGGTAAAGATGTCAACATATGTAACATTTACATATGGATACTGGCCCTGCAAATCACTACAGAAAGCTTGAAGCCGTAGATTAAAGGTTTTAGCTGCTTGGTTGTGTGAACTAACACATCCAAATTCATCAAGCTTCGATGGATCAGTGCCAAATTTGGCAACAACCTGAGTCAAGCATCCGAGAGGACCTGTGTTATGTATCCAGAAATATCTAGCCCCGTGGTCATACAGTTTCTAGCACACAAATCAGAGAGTTTATGTTAATTTCAGTAAAACTGCTCTTATAGTTTGGAATTCAAGAAATTTTAGTATAAAATATTTCGAATAAAAATTGTACCAATTCATTGTTATTTTGTTAGACATAATGTCACCCACCTTTATTCCAGATTCCAATTCCAATAGAATTGTTGGAATCGAGGAAAGTATTTGGTCCAATTTTTTTGAATAAAATGCATAATCAAGATCGTTCTGGCCTATGTCAAACATGTATAACCCCTTCTCGAAATAATCTTCACTTGGAACGTATTTATCAAACTTCTTGCCTGAAACATTATTGTGACAATTTTCCTTCACACCAATGAATGAGAAAAACAACAAACTTGATTTTGACACTGAAGTAATGAGAAGAGATTTGATTAATTTATCATATACCTGCAACTGCAAGCAATTCAAGAACCCGAGCTTTGAATCGTAGAAACTGAGATACCTGAACCCCAAAGCTGAATGGGCTGAAGGATGTTGCAGTGGCTGGAAGGATAGTTGAACCTCCTGCTGCAAAGTTGCATCCTTGCTGAAAATTTGGCAAACCCAATGAATCCATATAGGCATTTAAGAATGGCAAGTCCATGGCTTCCACTGCAATAACATTCATGTAAGGTCCTAAATTTTAGAGAAGGAATAGGAAAAGTCTAACTAAATGTGAGCACTGAGCGTCATCGATATTGATATTCAAATAAAAATTTGTAACATAAAGTAAAGGGAAATGTTATATTTACAAACTTTTACAAATTATCTGACCGGTCATACTTTAATCAAGAGTGTGTCACATGATAACTCTTTTTGCAATACTCCATACGCTAACTTTATTATATAATCACTATTAATTTACAGCCATGCTTAATCTACAAAAGTTTGCTTATTATGTCAACCTAGATCAAGGGTACGATATAAATTAGAAATGAACATACTGACTAATGTAATAATCATAGAAGAGAGATATTCTTACTAATACTATAAGTAAACTTTATGAAACGATTAGAAATTTACTTAGGAAGTCGACTATGAGACGGCCATTGCAGAACCTTCCAGATGAAGTTTTGAAGTAATTCTGTCCATAAGGTGGGGCAAGTTGAAAGCCCAACCCTGCAACATGTTCACCTGTGTCCGAGTTTGAATCACCGAAGTTGAAAACTGCAGGGTAACCGAAGTCAACCGGATTTGCCACAGTAAAACAGATGCAAAATAAGACAAATTCAAAAGCAACAACATTCTTTGGAGCCATGGCACTTAACTCACACTTCTTGTCTGCAATGGTGTGCCTATTATACATGCACATCCAGTTGGTTGTTTCAAATAGCTAACGTGAAGTCCAAGCAACAAATAAATAGCTTGCTTACGATAGTTGGAAAGCAACTGAATCCAAATGAAACCGCTCCTTGCCATGTATTGCTTTTTATCACTATATTAATCCTAACTTATGCATCTAAGACTTGAGAGTGAAAAGACATATGCATATAAGACAACTACAACATGAGCCTTTTATTTTTTTGTTTGGGCTACTCGTGAGTTTATTGAGCTAATGTGACAAATCAGCAGCATAAAATGTCTATTAGAGACAAAGACAAAATGGATTCATGAATTGTCTTAAGTGGTTCTTTTGAAGAGAAAACAAACAAGTTTTATAAATGTTAGCTGTCCCTCTCTGTGAAAACAGCTGTAACATATTCTCTTGTGCCAATAGTAAAAGATACAAATAAGAAAGAAAGATAAAAATGTAACATCACAGAAGAATTTGCTAAATATCCTTTTACCATATGATTAAATAGCTGAAAGCCCTCTTGTATGTTGTAACATTGTTACTTGGACATCATATACCCCATGCAATGAACCATGTGTCACCAATGGAGTCTTTTATTGATGGATTACCCTTCCATTGTGAAAAAGTCTAACTAATGGCAAAGCATGCTGATGTATCAGATTAAAATCTGTGAACATAATCACACTTACCATGTCACAAAGTCAATTTATACAATCTTAAATCATATTCATTTGTAAGAGCTTGACTGTATTTTAAGGTTACAATCAGCTGTTGCTTTCATTACACCAGTACATAAAGAGTCAAATTATTTTAGCAATAAACAGATTGAGATTTCAAACTTGAGCTAGAGAAGGAAGAGCATTTTGTCTGAGAAAGGATTGGAGGAGTAATTTCCAGTGAGAATTTGTGATGCAACGTATTGATTTGCAGCCTCAGTGTAATGAATCCCGTCCCAGTTTACATACACAGTGCTATCATTGCAACCTTTTGCTGTAATTGTGGTCCCATTCAAGATCTTTGTTTGCCCACAAGAAACTCGACTGTCGTAGTTCAATGGTGAACCTCCATATCCACAGCAAGCCATAATAGGTTGTTCAAACCCTGTAAACAAATAATCACTAAAATTTATTGCTAAAATGATTTAATTATTATGATTGTAAATGTATAGGGTAACTGGAAAGTTTTACTACAATCACAATGATTTAATTACAGGGTAAAAGGGAAAGGAGGAACCAGATAAAACAAAGCTAGAAAGATGAATAAAATGAATTTCCCTGAAGTATGATGCAATATAGGAGGAAGTCATTCTCTTATATTCTTCCATTGTCAAATCATGTCAAGGTGATTAGTGCTGAATGGAGTGTAATAAGAAGTACCAATAAAACAAGTTGCTATGGCATAATCTGCAGGACACTGGATGTCAAAGGCATATGATATGAGGAATTCAAAATCTACGGAAATTAACATATAAAACTCTTGGAAACAGTACTTATCCAGAAAAATGAGGCAAAATCAATAAAATAAGGGGAATTAAGATGAGGCAAAAATAAGTTTTTGCAAGTTAGACTCACCATATTTAGAATAGTTTGCAATGAGGTCTGATTTTATGGTAAATATGTCAACATATGTAACATTTACATCTGGATACTGGCCTTGCAATTTACTACAGAAAGCTTGAAGCTGTAGATTGAAGGTTTTAGCTACTTGGTTATGTGAACTAACACATCCTAGTTCATCAAGCTTTGATGGATCAGTGCCAAATTTGACAATGACGTAAGCCAAGCAGCCGAATGGACCCGTGTTATGTAGCCAGAAATATCTAGCCCCATGGTCATACAGTTTCTAGCACACAAATCAAAGAGTTTACGTTAATTTCAGTAAAACTGCTCTTATAGTTTGGAATTCAAGAAATTTTAGTATAAAATATTTCGAATAAAATTTGTACCAATTCTTTGTTATTTTGTTAGACATAATGTCACATACCTTTATTCCGGATTCCAATTCCATTAGAATTGCTGGAATTGAGGAAAGTATTTGGTCCAAACTTTTTGAATAAAATGCACCAGCAAGATCGTTCTGGCCAATGTCAAACATGTATAACCCCTTCTCGAAATAATCTTCACTTGGGACGTATTTATCAAATTTCTCACCTGAAACATTATTGTGATAATTTTCCTTCACATGAATGAATGAGAAAAACAGCAAACTTGTTTTTGACACTGAACTAATGAGAAGAGATTTGATTAATTTATCATATACCTTCAACTGCAAGCAATTCAAGAGCCCGAGCTTTGAATCGCAGAAACTGAGATACCTGAACCCCAAAGCTGAATGGGCAGAAGGATGTTGCAGTGGCTGGAAGGATAGTTGAAGCTGCTGCTGCAAAGTTGCATCCTTGCTGAAAATTTGGCAAACCCAATGAATCCAAATAGGCATTTAAGAATGGCAAGTCCATGGCTTCCACTGCAACAATCAACCAAAATCACATATGGAACTATCAAGGGAATGCTATGGATACATGTGTTGGTGAATATTTGTAAATAACCAATTCAATTCAAATAAAGAATCAATAAAAAACCAAATCAACCCAAAAGCTTAAGCTGTTGGGTGGGCTTGAAGGGTGAACGATATACAAGCCCACCTACCTGCCTACCTGTGCGAAGAAAGAAATTCTACTAGAAAGAAAGTTGGGGGCGGCGGTGAGGATCGAACCCGGTACATAGAGGCTCTGATACCAAGTAAAGGACCAATTCAACTCTAAAGTTTAAGCTATGTTGGGTGACGTTACATTAATAATTTTATATATCTCAACATAATCATTTCAACCAAAAAACTTAACCTTTGAGACATAAATAAGCTGAATTGTACGCGGCCTTGCTCATACATTTCTTACAAATAGACTAATTCCTAATTTTAAACCAGTGATCTTCTGGTCACAAAAAGCACATACATTTCTTACATATAGACTAATTTCTAATTTTGAACCAGTGATCTTCCGGTCACAGAAAGCAAACTTAACGCTGTTCCAAGCTCACCCTCTAGCAATATTAATTAAGTAAAATACTAACAGAAAATTTCATGAAAGGATTAGAAATTTACTCAAGAAGTCCACTATGAGACGGCCATTGCAGGACCTCCCAGATGGAGTTTTGAAGTAATTGTGGCCATTAGGTGGGGCGATTTGAATGCCCATCCCTGCAACAAGTTCACCCGTGTCCGAGTTTGAATCACCGAAGTTGAAAACTGCTGGGTATCTGAAACCAACCGAATTTGCCACAACAAAATAGATGCAAAATAAGACAACCTGAAAATCAACAACATTCTTAGGAGCCATGACACTTAATTCTAGTCTGCAATGGTGCACGTTATAAAGTTGAAGAATTTTCATTCTCAATAGTGTCAGTTACGAAGTTAAATTGTTGTTTAATCCGTGTGATTCAATGAGTGCATTAAAATTTCTAGTGTCAGTCAATAGTTGTTTAATGTGTGTGATGTAATGAGTGGATTAAAGAGTTTTTTTATTGGTGATATAATGGATCATTTATTGATAGAGGTATTTTTTAAGGTTTTATTAATCTAGGAGAGTAATTTTGTTTTACAATAGACACAATTATAGTTGGGCCCACTCATTTATAAAAAATAATAAAATAAAAATTAAGCTAGACGGATATTGATGGATGTATAGAAAATAAAGGTACTTTCCAATAGTTTTTCCTTTTTTTTATTAGTGTAATGTGTGTTATATGTTTTTGGCTAGGATATTGTAACAATCAATTAGGCTTATTACCAATCAATTTTACCGTTAGATCTTATCTTGATCTAACAGTTATATTTATTTCCATCTTTGTACGGTTATGATTTTCCATATTTAATATTTTATATTTATTACATATGGGAAATAATAACCATAAAAAACTAAAAATAAATATAACCGTAAAATCAATAATCGAAATAAATATAAAATTGATTAAATAATTGATAGTAACATTAAAATTGATTAATCGTAATATTAACGGTAAAATTAATTGATTATTACAATATCCTAACCCTAATTGGTTGTTTACTTCAATTTTGTAGGCTTATTTGTGTTATGGTAGAGTAAAAAAAAAAAAACAAAAAACAACAACATTTCCGCCAATGTCTAGAGTTCTATTTTTTTCATCTTATTTTTTATAACAGAGAACAAATGGTGATGTACTTATTTTTTGCATCACATTTGGAGATGGTGATTAACTTAAGGATAGAAGTTACCCATAAAGAGAAGTATTATGGTGGGGCTCATATTTGATGAAATGACCAATTTTGTATCGCTATTTTTATCTTAACTTGCACAGCTGCAACACGAGAGTGAAAAGACAGATCATGCATATAAGGCTGCCTACAACATGAACCTTTTATTTATTTGTTTTGGCTGCTCGTCAGTTTATTGAGTTAATATGCTAAATCAGCAGCATAAAATGTCAATTGCACGGTCAAAGAGATCTAACCGAAGGTTATTAATTATATTTTGGATGTATCAAAGAGGCTCATATGCATAGTAATACTAATAGAGAACGTTTTCAATATTAAAAGTTACATTCCAGCAAATTAGAGATAACCTTATTTGTTGTAATTACAAAGAAGTAGGTGAGCTTCAATTTTTTTCATTTTTCTTTTCTCCTCCAAGACTCCACCTACTTTTATATATATACAAGACATAAAATGATTTCTTTTTCCATTTTTTAGTTTGTAGGAGAAATATTAAATCCTAAATTATAAAAAAATTATTACACAATCTCAATGTGTAATTTTAAAAACAAAAATGCCATATATTATTTTATTTTTGAAGAAAGTAACAAAGTGAATCCTTACTTTATAAGTTTAATTTACTGAGGTGAATAAATGACATAGAGATAAATATAAAAAATGAAAATTATGGGAAAGAAAGTGATTTTTTTAAATTTAAATTTTTTAAAAAATATTATATCTCAAATAATTTTGTGGAAAATATTTCCCTTGATTTATTCACAAATAATTTTGTGGAAAATATTTCACGTTTGAAGATGACCTGGACAGGCCCAAACCGAGGACCAATGGGCCTAGTGTTTTTCAGGCCGAACTCGATTGCATTTCTATTTTCTAATGAAGTTGAAGGCTTAAACCCTTGGAAACCAGAAACCTGTGTTGTGTCTCTGTTTTGGTTCAATCGAATCAATAATCGATCAGAGTTGTAATTGCAATGTTTCTGCGTCGAAGTTGAAGATGATGCCTTTCAAACGCTTACACTTAGCTCGCACACTCTATCGTTCATCTCATATTGGAGAATCTTCATCGTATCTGTGAGTTGCATTGCCTTGCTCGCGCTTTCTGAGAAAATGCATCTTCTTCTTCTTGACACCTTTGAATTTCATCATTTCCTGATGTTTTCAGTTTGAAATGAATGTCATTCTGCAAATTTTTGCTTACTATGATTACGGTTTGTTTGAACTTTCAGGCTTGGTAGCTGCAGGAGCTATTCCACTGCTCTATCAAATGGTAATCTTATTCAACGCAGTTTTTTTTTTTTTTTGATTTGGAATTTATAATATGTGTGTGTGTGTGTGTGTGTGAAGAATTCAGAATTGGTCTTCAACCTTCAATTTGTTGAAAGTTGGAGTGATTTCTCTGCTTGATCAGGTTCTGAGGGTAGTTTTAAGAGCTTCCATCCTCATTTGTTCAACGGCCACGATGGCTTTCCCTTGGCTAGTGTTAAAACTTTGACACTCCGATCTACAATGGTAATATTCTTGAACATGCTGTCTCATCAAGACCGTGATTTTTAGCTTTTTGGGATTTGACTTGCTAACCTCCTTGTGTCTTTTTTAATATCTTTCTTAGGCTGCTGAGTTAGCCGTTTTCATGAACGATAAGAGGATGATGACTACTCAAGTCAATGCCCCTGCACAAACACGACGAGTGGTAGGCTCTCTTAAATTTCTTCTCTTCATTTTTTGATGATCAAGCATTTTCTGCTATTCTTCATGATATATAGCATATACTATATAGTATATACGTTATATCCAATGTATACTTATTGTAATGAATTGATAAAATTTAGGGGACAGGTTTTGTGTATGGAGTTTGGAATCTGTATATGTTCAGATTCAGACCTTTGCTGGTCTATCTTTTAGGTTTAAATCTTTAGTTATGGAGCCGTTGATGCTGGGATGTTTTCAATTGATTTCTTACTATCACTACTATTTATGCACTTATTCTATGCTGGATTACATAGCCATTTATTTTACTATTTGAATTGAATTACTGGATTTATTATCTCAATGTTCCTTTTATTGAAAGAGGATATGCTATATGTAAGTACGTGCACCATATATGTGTTTTGTGCTCTAAAACAGCACCCGAAGAGTTGATAAGTATATGGGTTTCAGGTAACCCTCTTATTCGAATTAAAGCATTTCTATTGCTTAACAATTGCTTTGCCATTATAATACTCTTAAGGATAACACAAATGAAATTAATCAATGGTAGCTGTCTGTGATCTTTTAATGTGCAGTATCAGGTAATAATTTTGGTGCTTTCCTGACGTATCATTGATGCAGGGAACACAAATATCCATGTCAAGTCCTGGATTTATCTATGAACCTTATGAACCTCGTGAGAAAATCCCATTTTGGAAGAGGTTAGATCTCCGTAGCATTATATTTGACTTCTGATCTCTGTTATACTTTCCTTTTTCTAAAGAAAAAACATAGCAAGATCTTGCGGTTGAGTCCACAATATATGTTTCTTTTTTTTTCTTTCTAAAATTTGAATTTGCTTAGCTTTTTGTGGATTTAATTTTACTTGAAAAGAGTATCAATAATGCTGCATCTGCTTAGATTTATTTACATCTTTTTGTAGCTATTTTCTTTCACTAAATTGATGTGCCTTTAAAACTTGTATAGCATTACATTTCCTTATAAACTATTACATTATGCATCATTAAATTTTCTATAATAATATCTCTCTGATGTTTGATATATCAGATGGTTCACTAAAAGTGGTTGGAGAAGAACCAAAAATGACATGATTCTGGAGGTGATGATGCATATCACTCATGTTAATTTCTGTTTGCATTATTTCCCCATTTTGGAGCCTAACTATTTTTATGTAATAATTTCTAGTGATCGCAATTATTCTTTCCCATTCCATCTTTTTTTTACCCTAATCTTGGAGAATTAGGGCACATTGCTGCTTTCTTTTAAGGAGGATAGACCATTAATTCATTTACAGAAACAACTCCCGAATCTTATATTGAAACTAATTACAGAAACAATAACAGAGACAAGTAATCCTAACTACAATGACAGCAATGGAAGAACAATAACACAGGGACTCAATTACAACTAAGAAAAGAAGTAAATGCAGAAAGGAAAGATAGTTCTAGAGCAATTCGAGAGGCCCTAGACTCTCCCAAGCTCCAAGCCTATTTCAGATCCAAGATGATTCCTCATGCTTCCCATGCCTTCCCTTTTTATTCCACTAACTTTCCCGCCTCTTCCTCCTTAACTGTTTTCTGTTGCACATCCCTTCCAGATCCTTCCCCTCCTAACAAACTCTCAGCCATCTGATTCAACAACTAGACCTGCTTGGGCTTGGGCCCCATTTCAGCTATATGGGTCCGTATCAGATTTCTTCTCCTCTCTCTTATGTTCGTTCTTCCCTTTCATTCTACTAAATGTTCTCCTGTTATGAGAAAAAAGAGAAGAAAAAGAAAATGAAGACACTGAAAGTATTGAATCCTGGACGGCAGACATTTACCATTTCTATTAATGGATGTTATCAATCAACTTAATCTAACATTGTTTTTTGCTCTGCCGCAGCTCAAAAATGCTTATGCCATTGCAAAATTAAGAAAATCAGGATATTCGAAAAGTCATTTCTACAATGAGGCTATCAACATGTACAAGGAGGTAGGTACCTGTTATATTTTGCAGCCTTTACTATGGTTTTATTTCTTTTACTCATTCTGCCAACAACAAACAAAAACAAAAGCCTTATCCCACTAGTTAGAATCGGGTACATGAATCAAATAATGCCATTGTGTTCTGTCTTATGACTCATTGTGCCATTTGATGTTAGTGGCTTCAAACAAGTTCTATTTTGGTCCCTCCAGCTCGAGTTTCAACAATGTCGCCTTCATGTTGTTCAAAATTCAAATTGATTTAAAAATAAGTAAATCTAGTCCTCCAAGTGCCACATCATTTCTAGATCATCGCAGATAGTGTAACATTCGCAAAACTGGCTGGCATGCTAACATCTGTACTTTTTGGCTCTCGTTTGCTGGTTTCTTTGCTGACATGTAAAGGGTGCGGTACAGTTCCTAATCAACAAGAGTGCCATTACGGGTCTACTTTGCATCAATTTCAAAACCAAATAGGACAACATCATTGAAATCAGAACTAGGGGACCAGAATCTAACTTTTTCAAAACTAGAGGAATCAAAATTTAATCTTACACTAGGGAAGAATAAAATCACTCCCCATTAAACCCCAACTAGCGAGAGCGGGGTGAGGGCAATTCTTGTATGCAGGCTTATCTGTGCATATTTGCAAAGATATTGGTTCTCTGAGTCGAATCTATGACCTTTCACTCAAAAACCACTGTTGTAGACTCGCCCTTTTTTATACTAGGGAAAAATAATTTGTATAAATAATAAATGATAAATATTTGGCTTAAAAGATGCAGTCATTAAACTTGAAATCTCCTTTGATTGTTGATTTACTGTTATATTGTGATGATATGAAATGCTTTAGTACTTAATTTCACAGCTGGCATCCACCAGTGTAATTGGATAGATTATCAGCCTGATGAAGCAGATACATGAATGGCATTTGATTGCCTATTTAAGAAACAAATATACTTAATCTATTTTGTGGCTCTGCACCTCTGCCGTGCCTTGTGAGTACCAGGATTTGCTGCATGCAGTTCCTTTGACAGAACATAGCTGCAAGATTGATATCATTTAATAGATTAGGAGAGTGTATTGTTGGAAAGAAGTAAGACATTGAAGAAAGGCCATTTCAGAGTGATATAGTTACTTGGGAGCTATAGCATTGAGGAGAATAAATTTGAGAAAACTGCCTTGAAGTTTTATCAATTAGGACAATTTATCGTCATTAGTTCTTGGCAGTTTCCTTCTTTTTTCCTTGTAATATGCATTTTATTCTATTTTGTTTTTCTTTAGCTCCATGATTTCACTTGGCATATCTTCTTTTGGTTCAATGCTGAAGTTTCTTTTCTTTTTCTCCAGATAAACACTCTAATAGCTAATGGTGACAAAAAGTCATTAAGGAAAGTCGTTACTGAGAAGATGTTTTCTGTATGCTTCACTTCCTTTTTGTGATCTTATTTAGTGTATTATATGAGCTTATGATGCAGCTCTGTACATTTTTGCATTAATTTCTAATAGTGTACAGTTGAATTTCTGAGATGCTGTATTTCATTTTCTTGTCCATAGGCACTTAAGAATGAAATTAAACAGCGAGAAACTGCGTGGAGCAAGGTTTATTGGGAACTGGTTGAGCCTGTTGATAAGATACGAACTTTGCGTGCTCGTATGGTTAGTACTCTTTTTTACTGTGTTTATATTAAATTTTGGTCGAGATGATGTGGCAACTCAAAATGTAACATTAATCTGAAATAAGAGAAAGAACATCTGCCTTTACTGGCATTGGGTCAGCTTGCTAATTGTGAGGCATCATTGATCAAAGTCTGGTCCATTTGGTTCAAGTATTATTTGCTTGATAGGATGTATTTTGGAGGCGTTCTGAACATTTTATGATGAAAACTTTGAAGTTGATCCCTTTGGTTTCTGGGCATCTTTTTAATGTATTCCCTGGGCATCTCCCCGTGGTTATGTCTCCCAAGCACCATAAGCAAAAACTTAATTTTGAAGATTTTTTTCAAATTTTCTTCCGCAGAGACCTCTTCTGGGATTAAATATTTTAACAGCATTGTGTATCTATATTAATGGTATTTTCTTGCTTGAATCATGATGACAATTCTATAAATACAAATTGACCGGGTCCTATTGGTATGCATGTCCTTTTTAACCTACTCGTGCTATGTAGAAGAGCAGATTATCCTGAATTGTACTCATCACTCTCACAGACAAACAGGCGCGCACATTGTGAAATTAGTATCTTTTTTTTCTATAAAATGATTTTTCTGATTTCTTCATTTACAGATTGGCGTTGATAGAAACAACCTAAATAAAGCATTTATTCAGCTTACTCTTGAGTTTTTGGCTAAACAGGTATGCTTTACATACATTAGAATTAGTCTTATCGCAGAAAATTTGTACCCATGGTTTCATGACTAAAGGAATTTCAAGAACTTAGAACAGTGAATTAATGTTATATTACTTCCAGAAATTTGAAGCATATGACGCTAAAGGTTCTGTTGTAGCTGGAGATAAAAACAAGGAGGTAATGATAGTAAATTTCTTTCCTTCCATTCTTGTGGTGTTCCTGGATATTCATTCCATTTGTCATTCTGTCAATTGCAAAAATGCATTATACCAACAAGGCAAAGATAGTCAGTGCTTTCGTCATTGGCTTTTATTTTCTTGCACATTGGTCGGATGGAAGGGAACAGTTCATATTTAATTTTATGTGGCATGAATTATATAGAAGCAGGGTGCTCATTCATTTTCTATGAAATGGCAAGCTGCATATCAGAGGGAACTTCATACATTTTTTGAGGACGCATCCTTTTGAATTTTTGACCGCCAATATCAATTGTTTACTCAAGTTCAGTGCATTGCTCTTTATTTTGGTAAAGGCCTCCTTCTCTTCGCACTAATTGCTGGTTTCCTATGTTTTTCAGGTTCTTGTCCGTGATATATGGGTATTTGAGAAATCTATGTTTCACCCTGGAGCTTGCTGGCGTCTGTGTGGACGGATATCACCAAAAGCATCATAGCTTTCTCCTTAAAGTAAGACTTATCAAAGTTTGTGAAATTTCTCTAGCTGATCCTATGTAGTAACTTATAACTGTTGAGCTGAATTTCTTATATTTGATTTGTCGCTGAAATCCTTATTCTTTCTTACTCTAAAGACAAGCTCATGTTAGGGGAGTTTGTTGGGGAATAAAATCAGATATAAGTGTAAACTATCCAAATTTTGTTCTTTGAATGAAATCCATTTAGGGAGATTTGCTTTTTTTCTTCATTTGTTCTCCTTATCAGTCTCTTTCATTGGGGGAAGCTAGAAAATAAAAGAACAAAGGAAACCGTGCGGTAAAGGAATTCGCTAATGTCAGCGTAATTAATAAAAAAAGTAAACGTGGAGGAATGGGCTATGAGATTCTATTCTTCCAAACACACGATTCATCATCAAAAATAGATTAACAATTCCGTATTAATTTGACAACTCTGTTGATAATATGGAAAGATTCACTGAAACAAGCTTAAAATTTTATTTCTGTATTAGCGCTGATTCATTGCATTGCACAAGTGTGCTCTTGCCACGCAATAAACATAATCACAGTATGGGAGATGCAGATAGTCTTAAGCAATGGCTTCTTATATTCTTGCTTTGTACTTTCAGATTTAAAAGCAACTTTATAAAGGGTCTAAACTTTTTGGTTTGACATCCCTTCTAAGAAAAGCAAAGAATATCTTCCAAAGAGTTTCAATATCTACGTCCTAATTCAAACTTCTATATTCTTAGCACACAGTGGGGTTAATCAATATCTTCTTGCGCCCTACCCATTAACACACCATATGGATCAAAGAGAACTCCATCTTAAACCTCGGGGCATCTGCTACAGGCTCTATCATTTCATCACAAAAACACTGGCTTCGCAAGCGTTGAAGATAGTGACTTTAGGGCGTTGTACACGTTATAATTCAAGCTCAACTAAACTAAGAGGTTCTGACTCTAAAGCAGACAATGCGATTCGGTCAGAGACATTATGTCAAGCTGATAATGACAAGGAGTTCCCACCAACTCAAGGTCTCTTAGGTGACCCTGTTTCTTCTCCTGCACAGCAGGCTGAAGAGAAGAATAATCTATGCTTGAAAGTTGATGAGATGGTGGGAGAGAATATGACATCGTCATTGCCAACGGCAAGTTTACCAAAAGCGAAATCTCTAAAGAAAACGGTAAGCATAAATGATAACGTGGAGGAGATTTTACCAAGTAAGAAGAAAAAGAAGAGCAGGTCCTTCAAAAAATCAAGTTCTCTGGATCAAGAACAAGAAGAACCGAAGCCTCTGCGATCAATTCTGAAAGTGGGTTCTGATCGCTATGACCAATCCAATTCAATTTGTTAATTTTGGGTTTCGGTTGTACTAATGTTAGTGTTACTAATATATTTTATTGTTAACCAAAAATAAAAATAATATATTTTATTAAACAGCAGACCGCAGCCCAACTTGAATGTCGTGGCATTACAGTTTCTTTGTGCATTGAAAATTCCCCAATTAGCCTCTCTCTTCATTTTATTCTGTAGACTTATATCTGTCTATCCTTCTCTGTTTTGGAGATTTGATCAAAAGAAACTTAAATTCTAAAGCAATCGGTATTTTATTAAATGCACAAGTCTTCTCTCAATTGAGTGTCACAAAAGGATGCGATATAATTCACATGAAAATATGGATTAAAAAAAAAAACTATGCATTGGACACCGTAAATTTTGCCATGCGCAAAATCTGAGTTTATGTCTGTTTGATTGTATTCTGATTTTTCAGAAAATAAAAATAACTCAGACATGTTCTCTAAATTTGATTCTGAAAACAGAAAAACAGTTATAGTTTTCAAAATAAAACTCAATTTTTTAGTTTTATTGTTCTGAAAACTAAAAAACAAAAGTTTTTAAAAATCACAATCCAAATTTGTCCTTTTGTGAGCGGAAATCAATTGCGTTATCTTTAAGAAGTCTAGATGCTATACGTCCGAAAAGTCCATCTTAAATGGTCCTGTGGTATCCTTCGTGTCCGCATACTCAATAGAAAGAATTCACAAATTGCAAAAGAGCTGACACTAAACCACAAAAAAATTGCCCCATTCTCGTTTTCTGCGTCTGTCTCCAAAATTTTACAAGGAGAAAAACCATAAAAATGTAATGAAAATATCACATAACTTTTTGACACAAACATTGTTGAAAGTTGAAACCAAACAAGATATGTACATGCTGAGTACAGAATCGAACATCATCAATCTTTCTGAAAAAAAATGATTAAGCAGGCTCTGCTATCATAATGAATAACACACAAGAGGAATGAATAAAATTATACAAAACAACCGTTCCCAAAGGAAAGTATAAAATTGCTTAGTATACATGTAATCAAGGTTACCTATTTCGAACTTCCAAATTCACAAGTTTATGACAACAAATGAATGAGGCCATTAGAACTTGAAATTGGCAACTGACAACGTATTATCTATATATTCCTCCTCCTTCCCCTTAACTTTCCCATTTTTGTTTCTATTGAAATTTCTTCTTTTAACATTAAAAACAGAAATCAAACTACTATGGAGTGTTCAAAAAGAATCCCTAACTATGCACATACAGTCAAAGAATTAGTTTCACCTTCATTTTCCACAATGCCATCATCATCAGAGTCACCAAGATGATCAAAAAAACCATCAAGGTACCATGAGCATTTATCATTCCAAGCACCCCTGCTTGCAGTGGCACGCCATTTTTGGTCAGCAACCATATCAGGAGACAAACCCCATTCTAGCATCTCTTCCTCTGTATGATGAACCGCCAAGCTATATTCCCCACCACTTCCCAGCTGCATAACACGGAACTCACAGTTCCCAAGATTGTTAAGGTGCTCAAACTGTTCAGCCGTCCACTTGAACCACTTCATGAGGAAAATACGTGATGTCAATCCATGAGACACAATCACAAGATTCAGATCATTGGAAGGATCATGATGAAGCCTATTCATGTCTATATCCCTCCACAGAGATTCAAAGAAACCTGAAAATTAATTATATACTCAATTTAACCTAATGTACAATAACAGTCACAAAAAAAAGGATTAGGGTTAGGGTTAGGGTTAGGGTTAGGGCAATTCACTACTACCGGTTGAAACGTGTTACGAAATTATTGGCCATGAAATTCACTGTGAGTGGTAGCAAACCACATGTGGTAATGAATTATGTGTCATTTGTGTAAAAAAATTAACAAAACGTGGCATTTTGGTCACTATATCAAAAAAAAAGGATTGGGGTTAGGGTTAGGGTTTACTTGAAATGCGATCGTAAACATCGGCGGCAGATTCGCCTTCGGGGAAGCGATAGAAGAACCTGCCGAAGCGTTCGCGTTGTTGCTGGATGATCTTCATTCTCTCTTTAACCTGAAAGTTCCCGAAGTCTTGTTCGCGAATACGCGACTCTTCTCTAACGCCGATTATTCTCTTCCTCGAGAAGGATCGACCAACCTCGCGGAGGGTGGATCGGGTGCGGGCGTAGGGAGAGACGTAGAAGTAGACACGCCAATCGGGGGAGCATTCGCCGGCGGCCATGACGCGGCGGAGGTTGACGCCGGCGTGGCGGGCCTGGGCGATGCCATTTGAGGTCAACTGAATGCTGTGATCTGGTGTGGTTGTGTATGCTGACGTGTCCAAATTTCCTTGTGACTCACCATGACGCATTAGTATTATTCTCTTTGGAAGCATAACCATTATTTTTCTCTCTCTGTCTCGCTTTTTCTTTTTCTTCTTTATTCTATTAGGATTTTGTTTCGTTTTCATCTTTCGTTACCTTTGGGTTTGTTTTTGAAGAGGATTTGAGAAACGGCGTCGGCACCAACTCTGGTCAAAATGCAGCAACAACAGCTGCAAAGCGTAAACGTGTGTACAACTAATTCCATCGTTGAATAATAAAATTGGAAAAAAAAAAACTCAAATGTTCAAAGATCAATTGTGGAAATGGTATAATGTCAACTGGATTCCATTTCCACACTTGATCTTTGAATATTTGAGTTTTTTTTTTTCCAATTTTCAAAGGACTGCCTATTCTAGAATTCTGCCACTCTCTGAATTGAATTATTATTTTTAAAAGAGAAGAAAAAGATAAATAAAGGAGAAAACAGCCGACAAAAAAAAATTAAGGTGTGGGTTTTTCTTTCGACAATGATTTATGTGTGCAAAAAAAAAAAAGGAAAACCGACGAGAGTATATTACGTGTTTCTGTAGTGATCAAGTTTGATAAATTATATTATATATTTAATTAAATTGACCTAAGAGGTCAGCAAAGTCGATATGTCCGAGTGGTTAAGGAGACAGACTTGAAATCTGTTGGGCTTCGCCCGCGCAGGTTCGAACCCTGCTGTCGACGTTTTTGGAGTATTTTAAAAAAATATTCAAATGTATAACTAAATAATTATATTCATCTTTCTTACATTATTGTATATTTATGTATATTTTTAATTTTCGAGTTCAAGAATTTGTATATAACTTAAGTGATACCATATTCTTATTCTTTTATTAATTGATTTATATAGGATTCCATTCAATCTTTGATAAATAACAGGATTCCGTTCAACAAAATCTTTTAACTTATTATTGATGGTATAGAAATGGTTATAAATCCGTAATAGTTATGTTCGTAGCTTTCGAATATTGTTCAAGTTTATACTCTATCTGCTACCTAGATAGTCCAAAAAGAATATATACAGTTTAGTCATCTGCGGAGCCAGTGTTCCAAAATAACTAGGTTCAAGAAAAATTTAACTGTTAACAACTATTAAAACGTCAAAGGTTATTTTGCTACATTAAAAATGTGACTAATTTTTAAATTTTAACTAGGATTGAGGTCCCCCACATCTAACATGGCTCATAGTGTAGCGAGAATATTATAAAATATTTAATCATAAGTTGAACAACCTCTTCTATTCTGCTTCATGAGCCTTATCTTGGCCAAAAAGTAGTTAAAAATGAGATTTTACGTAAAATTATAAGAGAGATAAAAAAATCATGATATTGTAATGATGTAAAAGCATTTGCAATATTGGTGAAAACGTTTTGATGAAAAAAAATCATAAAATCATAATAATAAATCAAGGTTTTAATTATCATGATATTGGTTATATGGTTCAGCTACAAGAAATAGTTATCAGTTAATATTAAAGATAAAGTATGCTTATGTTAATAATTGTAGGCATGGGTTCAAGCTTTCATAATTGGATTAAGGGATTAGTATTTTTCATGTTATAGGAGATAATTTTATCTCCTATCCACACATAAAAGTGTATGTGGCTCATGTTTTCTATTTCTCTCTCCTCTTCACATGGCCCCAGATGAAGCTCATACATTTTTTTTTATATATAAGAGATAAGATTATCTCTTATAATATAAGAAAACATTAATCACTTAAACTAATTGGATTCAAGGTTTGGATACGTACGCCTCAGAAATGATATTTTCACTAAGATAGAGAAATAACTGTATTTATTCAAATAATAAATAAGGCAAAGCAGACGAATAAATTCGTATACCAAAAACAGAATCATTTTTTAAGTTTTAGAGTACAGTTGGAAATCACCAAAATGAATTTTTTCTCTATCAACAAATTCTTTTCATGCATATAATTATGCAAACTATCGCACTAACAATGCATACAATACTTGAATTGTCAATGAAATTATTACATAAACAATTGTCATAATTGAAAGACGGAGTATATAATAAGAGCATTTGTCAACAAAACGATCACCCTTAAATAATTTTCTCGTGACTATTGATAAACTTACGAATCAAATCGGACTTTTTTTTTTTTTTTTTTTTTTATCTTTTCTGCCTCGATCGGTTCACAAGAGCAAGTCATAAAAATTGAGAAAAATCGATAATTCACAACCACTAATGAAGGAATCAACGAAGAATTAGAAAAATCAAATTCCAATGAATTCGATCTTATACACAACTTCGAATTGTCATAGGTCTAAACGGACATGAAAGGTTAAATTCACCCAACCCCATAGAGTACAGTACCCGTTAATCGTACAGTACCTTTTTGGATAGGTCTAAATGAAGATGAAAGGCTACATTCACCCAACCCCAGAGTACAGTAGCTGCTAATAATGTATACATAATTTTGTAAAACAAAAAAAAGAATATTAGTCTAATCAACACTAATCCTTCTTTTCTCCTTATGTACACTTAAGTTGCAACCATAACCTGTGTCTGCTCTGTAGTTGTGAAAATTTTTAGCAGTGTAAATTAATAGTTCACGCTCAACGCAAACATATGGAATTTCTAGTGACAAATATTCGTGTAATTCCTTGAACATTATGTCATGCAATGCCGATTCCATACATACGTAGGTGGTGATGATGATGATGATGGCTGCTATGAATAACATGATGGTGGTGAATTTGATTCACCACTTGGTGACACCTCCTAAATCTTTCGTTACCCCCAATCGGAAACTTCCATTCTCCAACCGTATCTTGTTGCTCATTCCTAATTATCTCTTCAACCATTTCGTCCTCATCTTCCTCTTCTGATTCTGATTCTACTATTATTTCTTCCTCCGTTTTTTCCGTTACGTCTTCTTCTACGATCTCTTCTTCTTCTTCCTCTGCATCATCTAGATCTGGAACCAGAAACAATCTCAACCGTCCATCTTCTCGTGAAGCATACATAATTTCTGGTCTCTTTATTCTTACTTTGTTCAGTTGTAACCTTCCATTCTTCCTCACCGCTACCAGACTGAAACTCCGTTGGCCGTTACAGTTCAACGACGAAAGCGGCGGTGGAAAACTCTTCACCTTCCTCAAATTTCTTCTTCCCTCCGCAGCTCTCGTCATCCTCCAACATTCATCTTCATCCTTATCATCATCATCATCTATTTGATCATCGACTCGCCTCTCATCAATGCTCTCGAATCCGAGACTCTCTGTGCAAGACATGAACCCGTCGATCTCATCGCCACCACCGATATCATTGACGAATCCGATCGGTAATGGCGGAGGAGGAGGATGAGCAGGATTCGCCGCCGTCGATGAATCCAGAACACGATGGCTGCATTTTAGATGAATATTTGCAGATTTGAAGGCGGTGGAGAGACCAAAGAAATAGTGAATGTGCTTCTTGAAGGCATGGAGAAGGAAAGAGAGAGAAAGTGAGAGAAGAAAACGAAAATACAGAGAGAAATTCATCATTATCACCACATGTTGCAAATTAATTAAACTGATTCGATCTTATGGTTATTGAGGAGAGTGTGTTGTGTTGTGTTGTGAGATTGTAGATATTGAAAGAAAAAAAAGCTTAGGGGGTGATGGGGGAAGTGGGGGAAGGTATTAATAAGAGAACCCCACCCCCAAAGATAGAGAGAGAAAGTGGATTATGGTTAAGAGAGAGTGAAAGGGTGAAAATAATTATATGAAGCATGAGCTGTAGTGATAGTGCAAACTTAGCAATTAGCAAACGGTGCCGGGTCCCACTGAGATGCCCTATTATTCCTCCCAAATTGGCACATTGCTTTTTTTTCTTCCTCATTTTCAAGGCACATCCTCATCCTCACTTTTCTTTTTTGAGCTATTTACTCATCACACATAACAATAAGTGGTGTATTTTCTTCATTTTTTGTTTTGTTTATGGTTTTCGATTATCTGGTTAATTGTTTTTTGGCATAAGGTTACAGAGTCATCTTTTCGTTTTGTTTCCCAAGAGATGAGACTTTTTAGATCATCTCTATCCAAATACGCAAATTTTTAGACATCCAAAAAATCTTCCCATGCATTAATTAGTATATTAACAGTTCACTTATCCAAACCAAAAAAAGTAGGATAATGTTATTTTTACATTAACGGCAAATAATATAGAAAAAAAATTCTAAATAAACAAATCATTCGGTGTAATTATATTAATAAATTAGCCATTTTGATAAGTGCGTTGTACGTACTAAAATATAAAATTAAATTAATATATATAAATATATGGTAAAATCGTTTCTACAACTGCTTAATGTATAGCAATGAGTATGATTATAATTTTTCACATTTAATGCTTTCATCTTTCATATGGTTATGATTCCCTGTATTTAATGTTTTCAAGTATATATATGGCAAATATTTGATTGTTGCACGTACACGACCGCGGAAATGTAAATCCCTGGATATATAGACTTTTCTTTTATTTGATGTGCTCACCTTTTTTTTCTTTTTTTCTTTTTAGTAGAGTGATGTGCTCATCTTTACTCTATTTAGCGGTGTAAAATTTGTTTTTATAAATTAAAACATAACATAATTACAACTAATTAATAGGGGTATCGTGATCTGGATTAGATCAATTTTGGAAGCAAAATTTATCTAATCTAATCCTTTCAGTTTGATCATGTAATCATCCATTCGGTTTGAATTTTTTTCAAATCCGATCTGATCCAATCCAATTTTTTTTTTTTTGGATTGGATCGGTTTTCTATTTTTTAAAAATCTTAAAATTAGTTTCATGCTTATTGTACAAATATATATTGACTTTGTAAAAAAAAATTGAAATACAAAAGTATTAATAACGATAATATAGTTTGGGGGGGGGCAATGTGATACGAAGCTCCACACAAATGAAATTTTGTTGAAGAGGTGTGACTAGATTTTTTCTTGGATTTAGTTGATGGGTTAATGAGTATTGAGTTTAGAAATTTTTGGGTTATGATTGGGAAAAAGTCCAAGTATGTAAAGGGGAATTAATATATTGGATCGGTTTGGATTGGATCGGTTTTCATCAGCTCATCCAAAAACCGATCCAATCCAATTAAAATTTGTGATTTTTTGTTCTGTTTTCGATTTTTTGGTTTGTTCGGTTATCGGTTTTTCAGTTCGGTTATCGGTTTGAATCGGTTGATGAACACCCTTACTAATTAACGACGATAAATAATTTAATCATATAATTTGTATAACAAATATTTTGAAGGCACCACCAATTAACCAAACTAGTTTTTCATTACTTTCAAGCCACGCTAATTAATCGAGTTTTTATTCACATATGTTGCATGCCTTTTCCTGAAAAGGCTAGTACGTACTGCATGTATTGCGTCATCATGAACTTGGCATGTCTGCATATCCTATCCCTCTTCGTGTGGTTGGAAAGTAAGCGAATAAGAAGCTTGATAAAATCCCCGCTCCCAATGGCAAGTTCATGATCAATGAACGTTCATTAGTTCCCTCGTTGGGAATCAAACAATCTTGCACGTTGGAGTTGCTGACGGCAAAGACTAAGAACAATAAAAGTGACAAAAAGGCATGAACAAAGTCTATCACACGTATTCTAAACTTGCATAGTTCCTTGGTTTCTTCCTCGTCATTACTGTAGTTGAAGACGTATAAACCATTGAATGTAGCGATCCCATGGTATAGCTTCCCATCACTACTAATGAAGCTATCAGTGAAGGAAGACAAGAAGCAAATAATAGCACAAATAAAAATAACCAATGAAGTAAGGAACTTGTTGGAAAGTTCGCAGCTTCCATTGTTGGAGAAGGGAGGGATAAGAGCATTAAATGCAAGGACAGTGCTAGTGGGTAGAAGATTAGCAAGGTTGGCTGCACTTGTCAGGGTCTTGTGAACAGGATGGTTTGAACCACGGTCTTGAAGTTCTGCAGGAAGGGTTGACATGTTTTGTTTCAAAGATGAGTTGGACTTTTTGTGTTTTCAAGGAGAAATAATTGCTTCTTTTGTTTTTTTCTGTTGGATATGATTTCCGATTTTAATTATCATTAATTTATATTGAAAATTATGGGGAATGTGATTTAATTAAAATGTGGAGATTAAGGTAGCTTAGGACATGTTAATCATGTGAATAATTGTGGAAGGAAGCACTGGCGTCATGGGCTCATGGAATGGCCTAGTTTTATTGTCATAAGTAACATATATAACGGCATGTTTTTTTTGTTTCACGTTTATCTTAGGGTGAAGAAATTAACAAGAAATGCAATATATAAGCAATCCTTTGGTTTACAACTCTCTCATGCATGCTTAATCATTGGAGCACGTATAATGGAAAAGAGAGTTGCTGCTTCTATTACTTTCATTCGGAATGGCGCGAATGCATACGTGACCGGCTCATTTATGTTATTGTGCATGTTCAATTAGCAGTTTAAAAAAAAAGTATTCTTGTTGGCATCATAAACGTGGAAACAAGACAAGCAAGTTGCACAAAACCTATGATCGCCATCTCTATGCAAATTAGAAAATTGTTACTGACTTAATTGGATTTTATTGTTCCGCTGTAAATTTCAAACTCACAAGATCACATTTATAACAACTAAAAATTAAACTTAATTTTTCCTCAATCCTTGCATGAGTTTTGCATTTCTTAAGAAACAAACAATTCAATTGATAAAGACATTCAATTAATAAAGGGTAGAGTTTTTCTTACGTCCTAGGAGACAAAATATTTTCTATGTATACATAAAAATATGTAGAATTCACATTAGGTCATGTGAAAAGAAGATATTGAAAAAAAAAATATGAGCTTCACAAATTTTTACGTGTATATAGGAGATATCTCTTGTAATATGAGAAACATCAAACCCATTAATAATATGATATATATATATATATATATATATATATATAATAACATAAAAACGTTCTTTAATTATGTACAAGGCTAGTTATAAAAAATATTTAAAATAATAAAATGCAACAAGACTGAATAAATATATTCCTAACCGATGAAAAATATACAATCGCAAGACATGTGTGCGTGTTTTTACGTACATAAATGCAAGACTAGGAAGAATAGGGAGAAAACATGTATTTGATGGCCAACCTTATAATAGGGGTGAAAACAAAATTTTAAATATTATTAAAAATAATAGGACATACTAATTATTATAAGTATTTTTGGGATGGACTAAACTATTAATATTAATAGCCTTTTATTATTAAAAGTATAGTTTTATATATAATAATAAAAGATTGAGATTTAGGGAGGGCGGTTGCCCTTGCCCATGCTAACGTCTCTCTTGGTCCGTCCCTGATTCCAACCAAATAAAAAATCTTGAATTTTGAGTTTAAATTACGAGTTAGTATAAAAATGAATTTGGATTTGATTTAAATTTAAGTTTGAAATTTAAATCCAAGAGGTTAGGTTATTTAAGGATAATTTTGAATTATCCAAATCTATAAGGATTGGATAAAGATTCTTTTTTTTTTAATTATAAATTTAAATAAAAAAATTGTTGTAGCAAAATCAAGGGATTTAATGAAGATGCTAGAAGATTTATCGTGGATTCTTCAAGACCTCATGATTAAATCAAATCTATATGGATATGATCCATTAGACTTGAATTTCAAATTCTAGCTCTTTCTTGGAAGGTAAATTAAGATGATATCTTTATGATTAAGATATATCCTAAGAAGATCTACCATATCTTAATGGATATGAGCCTAACTAGTGCTATTCAATTAGGATTGTAAAACCATAATTGTAAAGCAT
This sequence comes from Gastrolobium villosum, assembly GCA_032173675.1. Lineage (NCBI taxonomy): Eukaryota > Viridiplantae > Streptophyta > Magnoliopsida > Fabales > Fabaceae > Gastrolobium > Gastrolobium villosum. Next base: position 50,215 of record JAVKPL010014060.1, read on the forward strand.
GAAAATTGGCGCCTAAGTTGATAGAAACACATAAGAAATTCAGTCAGCCTTCAAGACCATAAGAACCCTAGTTTTCTTGACCGCTCTTCCATCTTCATCAATCCTCCGTTGTTGTGCCCCTCACCTAACCTCAAGACATTATCATAGTCTTGGAAAAAATAAATCTAAACACTTGAAGCCTCCACCTTGCAATTGTCTAGCAAAGCATCCAAGGAGAATGAAGATTTAAAAAGAAAGAGTTCTCAAAAGTAATCAAGAGATAATAGTATGGATCAACATTAGAGGACTTGATACACTTTGACATCTTCAAGTGATCAAAGGTAATCCTAAATCCTATGTGTTTTAAGGGGTAAATCCTAAGGCATAACTCTTAAGGACCATAAAGAAATAGAGGTTGGTTAATAAATATTGAAAAAAAAAATTGTTTTTCATCCTCGTGAGCATGTTGCTTGAACATTAAGTAATGCAAATTTTAACTTTCAACTAAGCTCTGAATCTAGATGAATCTTATAGCCAATAATTAAAGAATTGAAATTTGTGATGATTCTGTAATTAGGGTAGGTAAAAAAAAATGCAAAATTGATGTGTATTTGATATACTATGACTAATGGCAAAGCCACCTTGATACCAATTAAGGCCTTGGCATCAACTAATTTTTAAAAAATGATACAAGTTCATTTTAAATATTATGATCACTAATTGAGTTTTAAAAAATGATATAACCTTCTTGGCATTAATTAATTTTTTTGTCACATGCTAAAATTATTTTCTCGCCTGCGGTGACTATTTCTCAATAGGCTCTCGCTTAATCTATACGGTGTCACCGTGAAAGGATCGTGAATGATTTTTAATTTTATTATTTTTTTTAATCTCTTGCTTAAATTCAACTTTTTTAAGTAAGAAAATGGAGTACCACTTTCGTCATAAATTCTGATATTATATTACACAGCCAACATTCCAAAAAATTTAAACCTTTAAATAAACGGATATGAATGATTTTTATTATATTTGCCACTGTATAGTATTATTTTATGAATTTAATATTTCTTAGGTTATAAATGAGAAATTTATTTTATACATAGATATAAAAATATGTTAGGCCCATATTTTTTTTTATATTTCTTCTCCTCATATGAACCACAAGAGTCTCATATATTTTTGTATATATATATATATATATAACATAAAATTTACCCTTATTTTTTTATTTTAAAAAAAAAATAATAACCCTTATTTTATTACCATATAATATGGTTGATCAGTCAACGTTAAACCGAAAGCAAAGTTCTAACCAAGGGTTGTTGATCAACCAATGCAAACCGATTCTAACTGGTAACCGAACCAAAATGATGAAAACCGAAAAATTGAAAATCGAAAATCGAAAAATCGAAAATCGGTTAAAAATCGTAAATTTTAATTGGATTGGATCGGTTTTCGGATTGATTGATGAAAACTGATCCGATCCAATATATTAATTCTCCTTTAGTCTTTCCTCAATCATAGTTCAAAAATTTTTAAACCCAAGATCCATATCCCATCAACAAATCTAAGAAAAAATCTAGTCACATCTCATTAAGAAAAAAATTATTTTATTATTTAGTGATACTTTTGTATTTAAAAAATAAAACTTACAAAGCCAATATACACCAATGATATTATTTACACAATAATTATGAAACAAATTTTAGAATTTTCAAAAAATCAAAAACCGATCCAATCTAAATCGAAAAAATTGGATTGGATCGAATCGGATTTAAAAAAAAATTCAAACCGAATAAAAGTTTACATGATTAAACCAAACAAATTGGATGGGATACGCGAACCCGCCACTACGCGTCAAATGATATTGTTGGGCACGGTATTCCATTATAAACAAATTATAATGATACAAAGATAATTATTGTATTTTTGAAAACCCTAAAATTGAAAGGTTAACTTGTGAGACACGCATGAGTTAAGATAATCCAAAAGATTAGCCCAAACAAATCAACGGTCTTTTCCTCGTAAGTCGTTCCTTTGGTTTTCTGTGTCTGTAACGTTCTCACTTGCTGTTGGTCGAGAGCATAACTCGCAGCAAAAGGTTATATTTTACCACATGTCCAAAACCTTAATCGTCAAGGACTCATGTAAGAGACAGAAAGAGGGTGAGGATATGAACGAGAACTTTTATGTAATCTGTTTCTGGGTATCACATCACTTCAGTTTGTAATTAACTCACCATTTTTAGCTTCCATGGCGAATGAAGGTGACCCTATCCAGCTAGGTTATTGTTTATGGTATGCACGCGTTTAGCTTCATGTTCTTACATCTGAGTTGGCAATGTGCAATGTCCTTTTCTGTTTATGATTTTATGATATTTGATATTATGTGCTATGTAGGGACCCTAAGAAAAGCTCTGCTGACAAATCAAAGAAGGTCCCAATGGTCGGTGTTTTTAATCTTAAACCCATGAGACGATTATTTTCTTGCTCTGCTTCTGCCCAAGGTTCTTTTTCTAATTGCTCATTTTTCATCCCAATTGAAAAGGCTTTCCTTGTGCTGTTTTTGTGATTTTCATTTTATATATGCTTCTTAGACCTGAGACATTTGGACTTGGAGAAAGAGAAAGAAGATGATGCATCTCCAAGAGGAGTCTTAGAAGCCTGCGTTAGAGAGTTTGACTCTCAGCTGCAACCTGAATTGGAGACCAGTTGTTCAAATTCAAGGGCACGGTCTCACTGGGGCAAAATTTTCAAACTCTGGAAAAAAAAACCACTTAAGCGCCTAACGTCCATCCCCCCAATTGGTGTGCCAAAGTTACCAAAGTGGAAAAGCAAAAGTACTAGAGAAAATACTGTTCTAAGTAATCTTGACAACTTGAGGTCTTCTTTGGTGACCTTCAGCCTCTCTGACCTGAGAAATGCAACCGACAATTTTAGCAATGGTATGTAATCTGGCCCTTTATTTCAAGCCAATAAAGGGCCGACCCAGTTCAATACCCACTCGTGAGTGTTTGGGGAAGGACATACGAGTCAAGCCTTACCCCCGCTTTTGCGGAGAGGCCGAGTCGAAGCTGGGACCTTGGACATCACGGTAAGCATGCTTACCACTGAGCCAAGCCGGCCCTTCATGCCAATACTTTAGTCAATTTTATCATGGTTTGATTGTAATGTTGCTACATGTAGGGATGCTTTAAGGGAAAACATTATTGTTTTATTGTTTAAGTTCTATTGTTCCTTTTGATTGCAGAAAATTTAATTGGAAGAGGTGGTTTTGCTGAGGTTTACCAGGGTATTCTCCAAGATGGGCAACTAATAGCTGTGAAGAAACTGACTAAAGGAACCACAGATGAGAAGACAGCTGGCTTTCTAAATGAGCTAGGTGTTATTGCTCATGTTGACCATCCTAATACTGCCAAGCTTATTGGATGTTGTGTAGAAAGGGAAATGCAGCTTGTCTTTCAGTTATCTCCACTGGGAAGTTTAGGATCTCTTCTTCATGGTTTGTACTTAGTTGTATGTGAAAACTTGCTCTTTAAATTTTAAATGTATTTACTGCTTATTCTCTCATGATGAATTCCAGGTCCAGATAAAAACAAATTAGATTGGAGTAAAAGGTATAAAATTGCTCTGGGAATAGCTGAAGGTCTCCTTTATCTGCATGAGAATTGTCACAGACGAATAATTCATAGAGATATTAAGGCAGAGAATATTCTGCTCACGGAGAATTTTGAGCCTCAGGTTTTTTACTAAGCTTCATTAGAGAGAATGATAGAATTTATTTGAAGTATTACTTTGATACATGAAACATAGGCTCCATGATCGTATTCTGTGGTTGTGTGCTATATATACAGATTAGCATGCACATTTCTGCTAATTTTGTGATATTTATGAGCATGACTCTGAGATATTGGCCACCTGAAATACAATTTACAAGAATATTTTCTTTGGTTAACTTGAACCATGTGACTGAGTTGTGGGACTAATGACTCTTTGGATGGCTATGCTTTATTCGTTGAGAGTTCCATGGACACTGGACTGGACAGTATCATAAAGAGTCTCTTACATAGAAACACCATCAAGCTGCTGTTTTTGTATATCTTTGTCCGATTTAGCATTTTGAATATAATTCTTACTCCCCTAAAATCTTTCATCTTTGCCAAGGCATAATAGATAAACTAAGCTGTGTTGTGTTTTGTGCTAAATGTTCTCTTTCATACCTTGTTAATACATGTTTTGCTTGTAAATCAGCTAAGCTACAGACAATATCTTTTAAGGCTCTTCGGTATCCCCTGTTAGTAGGGTGTAATTTTGATGCAATCTTTCTTCTGATTTATCACTTCCTTATTAATTGAAATTTTCTCCAGATTTGTGATTTTGGGCTTGCAAAGTGGTTACCAGAACAATGGACTCACCATAATGTATCAACATTTGAAGGCACATTTGGGTATGCCTATAAAAAGATACAACTAACGCTTGAATTTTTTAGGTTCTCATGATTTAATATATTCCCCAAATTACTTGATTGGCAGGTATTTTGCTCCTGAATATTGCATGCATGGCATAGTAGACGAGAAAACTGATGTTTATTCTTTTGGGGTCCTACTTTTGGAGATCATAACTGGGCGTAAGGCTTTGGATCATTTGCAGAAGAGCGTTGTGATATGGGTAAATCATTTTCCTAAAATGTGGTATAGTATGTTACATTACATTTATCCAAGTGTCACTCCATGAGAGGCCTCAGCACTTTGTGATTTCTTACGCATTGCAGGCAAAACCTTTGCTTGAAGCTAATCATATCAAGGACCTCATTGATCCTTCTCTTGAGGATAATTATGACCGAGAACAGATGGGTCGTGTTGTTTTGATTGCATCAACGTGCGTCGAGCAGTCTCCTCTATTACGCCCCCGCATGAGTCAGGCAAGTACACAATGAGCTAAATAATTTGCACACTAGTTCATTCATGAAATTTCACATGGCATTACAATCATAGGAAACTAAGATGTTTTCAGTTACTGAACTGTGTATTTTTCCTGGTAGCTAACTTGACACCGCCATTTTTGTTAGGCTAACTGACAACATAGTAGAGTCAAAAAGAAATTATGAATGCAGCCAACTGAGAAATTTTGAGCCATATCTCTATTTTTTACCAATTATGCTCACCTTCTTTCATTAGAAAAAATGTGGCTCTTTAATCTTTCTAAACTTGTTGTATATTTGCTAAACCAATTCTTTCATAAGTTGTCCACACGAAATGAAAATTTACAGCTTAATCCATTTCACAAAATTTTCAATTTCTTCAGAAAATTATGGGAAATCATGATTCACATAGTCAAGTATCTGGTGGTTATATGGTTGTTTTTGTTCTATACTTCTTTCTTGAAAGGTGTTGATGGTAAAATTAATAGGTAGGATAGAGCAATCAAGATTCATCATAATGAAATAAGAAAGATAGAGAAATTGGGGGAAGATTATTAAGGAGAGAATATTGAGACATTAAAAGAGAGACTTGAATTATTTTCTTCTTCTTTTTATATGCTCAATCAGCTAACAATTTATAAAATTACAACTTCAACAAAGATTAGGAAATCCTAATTTGAATTTAAAATTAATAACACTCATAAGATAACCACTAATAAAATAAATTAAACAACGAAGATAATGATAAACTAATCTAATAACAAACAACTAGGATAAGGGGATAATGATTAATCTTGACTGCTACATTTCATTGCCCTTCAACAAAGGCAAATCGTTGTGTCTTCAACACACATTGGGTAGGTTTCAAGCGGAGCTGCATACTCTGCCGCCATGCTACGAACCTATTGAGAGTATTGTCATCCTTAAATGTTCTTCCAAATTTTTCATTGGGCATGCCAACCAGAACACCTGAATGAAATCCAATTTCAAAATTATCCATCACATCAGGAAATCCTTTATTCACTAAATGCATATCTTCAAATCCCTATATGAGGTCAATATTATTAGATCCGGTAACCAGTGGCTGGTCCATTGCTTTTGGAGACAGCACTCTGAGATTGTCCAGGAACACCTTTTTTGTAACAGCTCATTTCAATGGATATCCACAAAATACCTTTTGAATTTTGATGGCTGCAATTTCTTCATTCTCCTCGATCCATTCTTGGAGCAAGAGCTTAATGATCTGGCATGTTTCTCGCATCGTAGCATAATTGGTTTTTAATTGATGTGTACATTGCTGATTTGTGGATGACATCCCAACTCGATTTGGGCATGCTCTTAAAACGCTGACATTTGATGTGTTGTGGTTGGGAGATCCCGTTTGTGGATCCATGAGTCAGGCCATGTCTTGCCGGAACAAGGCAAATTGCTGATTCTGAGATTCTAGAAGCTGTGTATAGGATTTTTGCAAACTCAATATTGTTGTTTGTGCACTATTTCCACAGCATGGAGTTATTGCTCCGTGTCCTTCAGGTTCTGATTCAGGTTCCTATGGTGGGTGTTGTCAACCATAGGAGGATGAGATCATATGAAAGCACCAATGAAGAGAACAAAAATTATAAAGATAGAGAGAAGATTGGGTGGGTATAAAGAGATTTTGGGGAGAGTGAACATTAGGGAGGATATTAGACATTAGGAGGGATACCTGAATTATTTTTTTCTTTTCTCTTTTTTGTGCTGAATGAGCTAATAATTTATAGAATTACAACTTCAACAAGCATATGGAAATCCTAATTTAAATTAAAAGCTAATAACACTCTAAGATAACTATTAATAACAAACCACTAGGATAAGGGGATAATGATAAATCTTGATTGCTACGAGAAGTAAATTTCATTGAGACGAGAATGAGCTATGCAGGCATTACTGTGATGTGTAACAATCAAAGAGAAAAACTTCGAAGAAGATTTTCCCTTCAATGGAGTGTGTCAACATAGTCACTACTAATTAACTTGCTTCAGTTCTTTGCGCTCCCTTTCTCTCTTACCTATTGTTCATGGGAAAACATTTTTTCCTTTTAAAGGAGAACTTCTTTCTCCATGACTCATGGTATATGTGGGTTCCACTTTGATTTTGTTTTCTCTCCACGATTTTGTAGACCCCATTTATGTCATGAGTCACTAGTAGGAGAAAAAAAATTCCTTTAAAAGGAGAAAATGATTGCCCATAGTTTATTTGCTTTGCTCAACTCTTGAGACGATGAAAACTTAAGTTTGATGAATTCGTTAATCATATGTTTGGCAAGGACTAGGTTGCTAATGCATACTATTTAGAGATGCTAACAAGAAGGAAGAAAGTGAGAGAGAGAAGAACCTACTGAAAAGAGAAAGATAGTGATGTTACAGAAACCATGTAATTTCATAAAAGATTGATCATATTTTTCTTTGATGGCTGCAGGTTGTAACACTGCTAAGAGGAGATGACTGTATCCTGGAATCTGCAAAAGCACGCCAAAAGAAGCCTCTCCTAAGAACATACTCAGAAGAGCTGCTGGATGCGCAAGAATACAACTCAACAAAATATCTAAGAGATCTCAAACGACATAGGCAGATTGCCTTGGCTACTCTTGAGATCTAAGGACACATCATATTTAAAACCTATGATGTTGTTATTAGTTTTTAGTGCTAAAAAGATGCGTAAAACTCTTTAGGCAGACTTCCTAAAGTGTTTGGAAGTCCATGGAAATGACTATATTGCATTCACCAATTTGCACAACATTAGATTTTACTTGAAAAAATATCAAAGGCTATCTAATTTTACATGGAGCAACTTGTATAGTTGTTATGGCAGCGTTACTTATTAATACACAGTTATTTCATGTTTTTTAAAAGGGCTGTTTCTTTGTATTTATCAAATTGTCAGAAGTGAGCATACAACTTGTAGTTCTTGACTGCCCATTTGTTTGTATTGATGAGTAACAACGGGGTGACTTCATTTTTTTTTTGGTACGGAGGTGACTTCAATTTTTTCTTTTCGTAACCGATCCTAATTATCTCTTTGAGGCGAATCAGAATCCCCTGGTATCCTATGGGTTCGACTGTTTGAGCTGTCTATGAGACTAATCCATAGTTTAGTTCGGTGCGAGTCCAAGGATTACGGTACTTGTACCCCTCTTCAGATGGTGTTGGTGGGATTCAAACCGAGGTCTTCTCCCATCACTCAGTTCCCATGCTACCACCACACTTGGCTGAGGTGACTTCTTTTTTTTTTTTTTGGGTGAAAAGGTGACTTCATTTTTACTCTTCGATGAAATTGTTTTCCCTGCATTAAGTTTTTCATTTTATTATTTTATAAATACATACTTTTTTGAGATTATGTTTGGATTTTTGGAAAAAGTTGAAATCAAAAGGAATAGAATGATCACATGAGATTAGTTGTCATTGTTTCATTTGTTTGTATTATGTCAAGTAGGCCATTCTATCTTAATACTTCTATTTTTCTTCCGGACAGCTTGGAGGATATGAAATGAAAGTATTTTATATAATAATAATAGAAGCAATATAATAAAAAAATTATTACGTCTCATAAAAAAAAATTAATAATGGCTTTAATGTTTCTAGAGTGAATTTAGATAAATTATCTACATTCGCTCTCAAAATGATATCGTTTTGCGTTGAAAAATTAAAAAATTATAATGAAAAAGACACAAATTATAATTAAAAAAAAAGTTGATTTCTGTCTCATAAAGATGTTTTGGGCTCAATGTAGATAAATTATCTATATTGATGATTTATCTACATTGACGGTAGAAAAAAGAACCCATTAATAATATGGTAATTTTATTTCTATTTACCCATAATTAAATATTTAAGTATAGCCTTAAAGTTAAAGATTAAGAAACATTTTAAATATCAATTAAAATTAACAATAAATAAGTTATTTCCTTAATAATTATACTCACTAAATATTCATCAGCATAGTTAGGGAATAGGGATGATAAAAATTTCAACATCTATAGGGATCCACCAAAATTGCCCCCGTTAGGATAAGGGTACCTGTTTTATAAATGGTAGCAAGGACGTGGATCATAATAAGTATTTGTAAATTCGTAAAATATTTATTTTAATATACTGCATATATTATAATTTTTTCTTTCATTTTGAGCTGAAGTAAGCAATAAAATTTTCTTATTATTTTACAATAAAAATTATTGAAAAATATAATTGAACTTGATATGTTAATCTTCCATTGCCATCTCCTTTTATACAAAATATTTTGAAAAGTAAAAATAAATGAAAAAGGATTCACAAGTAGCGTTTACTGTAACTCTATGTACAATTACGATTCAATGATTATTAAGTGGGTAAAGAAGTACAAGTTGGAAAAGCAACAGAAAATATTTTAATTTGGTTCGGCATCTAGTTTAAGATATTCCCGTTGCTTGTCGTTTCCTAATCAAATGCCGTGTGGACTGTGTTTTTTTTTCCTCAATCAAGGCTTACCTTCCCTAAATACTAGCGTATACACTTGCTCATAACTCGATTACGCCCCTCAATTTTTATGCCAAAATACCACATGATACCCACGTGCTCATCAATATTCAATGCCCACCATGTGTAATCTCCAACTTGCCCCCCACACTCATCCACCAATTATTCTCTTCCAAGCATAAAATTCACCAACCAAACAAATAGAGGGAAAGAGATAGATAAAAGAGAAGAAAGAATTGACAAAAAATTAAAGGTGTGGGTCTCACCTCTTTGTGAGAGTGAAATGATATAAATTGTATCATTTAAAAGTATAAATATTTTTCCCTCCTTCAAATCACATACCATCATACCAATTCCTTGGATAAATCACTTATTATCATTATTTTACTTTTGGGTTCATTTATATTTAGTAATTTTAATTTTATAATTAAGTGAGTCATTTGATAATGAGTTGAAAGGTGAATTGAAAAGAGAGAGAGAAGGATATGCGTGGGATCTAGAGGCGGAAATGGAAGTTTGAAAATATGTGAAGGGGACATAGAGGACATAATTGAAAATGTCATGGGATCTAAATGACATTAGGGAAATTAGCTTTGTGATTAGCACAAAGCACAGGCAGAGTCACGGTACGGTGTGTCTAAACTCTAAACGGAAGATAGAGGGAGAAAGTGGGAACCGTCTCTGTTAAGGTCAAATTTCCTCAAACCACCAACTAAAACACCGAACGAAGGAGCTCTCCGCCGCCGTGCACGGCGATTCCCGACGCCTCTAATTCTTATGCTATATTCGATCGCCTGCGTTCCGCGACTCTCGTCGGCGGGCACGGAATTCCCGGTGACTCACCGGTGGCCCGTAGGAAATCGTCTCGTTGATTATTATGAAGAACCAGGTAAAGGACAACGGTTGCAAGAGCAATGGATTCGTTCCTTATTCTTTCAAGTTCATATCGTCTTGCCTTAAGACCGCCTCCTCCGGCGTCCGTTCTGCCGGCGCCTCCGTCGCCGCCTCCATCTCCGGCGAAGGAAACGACCACAGAGACCAGGTAGCATTTTGTGCCGGTGCTACTCTTCTAAAGTTGTTAGTTGTTAATGCTCTTCACAAATGAGAAGTAAAATATGCGTATGATTTTTGATCATTGTTCATTGAGGGAAATTTAGTTCCGCGAAAACTTGCTGATGCTTGGTTGCTACAATAACTGAATGCCTTTATGAAAATGCTATTCTTATTGCTGAGAAACATTCCTGAACTGCTTATTGTTATTTCTTATGTTTTGCCTCAAACATTTAAAAAATAAATAAATAAAATCACTCGCATGACTCAGTCACAAAAGAACAGTTTTACCGCTGCTCCGGTTCGCCCCTTTTTGTTTTGCCTCAAACATTTAAGTTAAATTAAATTAAATTTATACTGGATAATTGATTGAAGTTAAGGACTTAATCCGCATGACTATGTTCCATTCTTTTCATACGTAATTCCAATCGGTTTTTTATTTCTTGTTATTTTTTTATTTATTTTTTTGTATGGGCAAAGTAAAGTGGCATGGAATGTTTAGATTAAAAATATTGATTTCTTCCTTACAAAGGTGGATATGCTAAAGCAGGAATGTAGAATAGAGTATTAGATACGTGCCAGTCTTAAGAAGCATTGGTTGTGTTGTGGTACTACCAAATAATTTACTGACCCCAATTTGTAGCAATGGACTTGTATTTTGATCCGCACAATGCTATGGCAAACTTTATGATTACTTGTCAGCTGTTCACGTATAATTTATGAACCAAGGAGTCAGAATTATTCACCTCTTTATTTGTCAAGCAGGTGCTTTGGGCTTGCTTTGACAGGCTAGAACTTGGCCCATCTTCTTTCAAACATGTCCTTTTACTCGGTTATTCCAATGGCTTTCAAGTTCTTGATGTGGAAGATGCCTCCAAAGTCAGGGAACTTGTCTCAAAGCGTGATGATCCAGTTTCATTTTTACAGATGCAGCCTGTCCCTGCAAAATCGGAGGTCTGTGAAGGATTCAGAACATCACATCCTTTACTCTTGGTTGTTGCATGTGATAAATCAAAGATCCCTGGTACAATGCAAAACGTCAGAGATGGACATAGTGAAGTTCAAGCTGAAAATATTGCCAGCTCCGCTACAGCCGTTCGATTCTACTCACTAAGGTCACAAACTTATGTTCATGCTCTGAGATTCCGTTCAACTGTCTACATGGTTAGATGCAGTCCTCAAATAGTGGCTGTGGGTCTTGCTACTCAAGTAAGTTTTTGACTTTTTTTTTTTCAATTTTCTTTTTCCCACTTATATTTGGAAATATTCATGTTACCTTGATATTGCCATCACTAGAACCTGCCTAATTCACTTACCCTGTGCCTCAGTTGGGAGGCCAAGGAATGGTTGATGTTAATATTGGCTATGGTCCTATGGCTGTAGGGCCCCGGTGGTTGGCTTATGCCTCCAATAACCCATTGGTGTCAAACACAGGTTGCTTAAGTCCTCAGAGTCTTACTCCTCCTGCTGTTAGCCCATCAACATCACCCAGCAGTGGAAACCTGGTAGCCCGATATGCCATGGAATCTAGCAAGCACTTGGCTGCTGGGCTGATCAACCTTAGTGATATGGGGTACAAAACATTGTCTAAATACTATCAAGATCTTATACCTGATGGATCCAGTTCTCTTCTATCATCAAGTTCAAGCAGGAAAGTTGGTCGATTTACATCAAATTCTACAGAAGCAGATACGGCTAGGGTGGTGAGTATTCTATTTGGTGACAAGTTAGCATGTTATAATCTGATTTTCTTTTGCAATGCGCTGGACTGCTAACTAGATATTTTCTTTCTTAAAGTAATATTGGCATCTGTATTACAATTTACATGAGATCATCTATTGGTTCAGCTTAGCCGTAGAAGAAGGATTTCTAAGGTAGTTAATAGCACCGAGTATTTTGCTGAAGTCTCTTCACTTTCCTCCCCCTTCTTTTAATGGTTGTTTGACTTGTTTCATGTTGGTAGAAACTGGAAAGCAATTGTTGACTAGTATTACTGATCTATTGCAGGTTATTGTCAAAGACTTTGTTTCTAGAGCTGTTGTGGCACAATTTAGGGCCCATGCTAGTCCTATATCTGCATTATGTTTTGACCCAAGTGGGACACTTGTAATTACTGCTTCAATTCATGGTAACAACATTAATATATTTCAAATTATGCCTTCCTGCTCAAGGAATGGATCAAGTTCTCAAAGCAGTGATTGGAGCTGTTCTCATGTGCACCTCTACAAGCTCCATCGTGGCATGACATCTGCTGTATACTTCTATTCTCAGTGTTTCGTTAAGGCCTTTATGTTTGGAGCTTAAATTTGGTCAATTGTTAGTGTAAAGTTTTTTACATTATCATCTAATGATGTGTTGACCCATTATTAAAATAATTGAACTTCCAAGGTAGTGGTTTTGGTAGTTGAACTTCTTTATTGATTTGGCAATATATGATTGGATGATAGTGCAAAGAGTAGGGGATCAAGATTAAATCCTTATGTTTATTTCTCTAACACACCCCTCACACAAAAGCCCATTGGGCTTGAAGGGTGGATGATGTATCAAGCCCAGCCTACTTGTGCTAAGAAACTTAACAATATTTAATTTTTTATTTTAATGGAATGGGGGCATTGGAGATCGAACTCATGACCACTTAGTCATGCCGGCTCTTATACCATGTAAAGAATTATTTCAGCCCAAAAACTTAAGCGGTTGGGTGAGGTTATATTAAATTTTTTTTTTATTTCTCTAACAAGTTGTTAAGGTTTTTACATCATTTTGCATATTATACAGGTAATACAAGATATTTGTTTTAGCCATTACAGTCAGTGGGTTGCCATCATTTCCTCCAAGGGAACTTGTCATATTTTTGTTCTTGCCCCTTTTGGTGGTGAGACAGTTCTTAAGATACACAATCAGGACACAGAAGCTCCTGTTCTTTTGCCAAATTTTTCTCTACCATGGTGGTTCACTCCGCATTTCACAGTAAACCAGCAGCAGCTTTGCCTGGCACCCCATCTCATGTTGTTCTTTCTGTGGTTAGCAGAATAAAAAATACTAATGTCGGATGGCTCAATACAGTTGGTAATGCTGCTTCCTCTGCAGCTAGGAAAGTCTCAATTCCATCTGGTGCTGTTTCGGCGGTCTTTCATAGTTCCATACCTCACGATTCAGCCAATGGATACTCAAAAATTCATGCTATGGAGCACTTACTGGTTTACACCCCTTCTGGTCATTTAATTCAATATAAACTACTACCATCATTGGTGGCAGAGTCAAGTGAAATTGCTTCAAGAACAGCCTCAGTTCCTTCAGGACAAATACAAGAAGAGGATTTGCGAGTGAAGGTTGAACCTGTTCAATGGTGGGATATCTATAGGAGATATGATTGGCCAGAAAGAGAGGTATATATATTGGGGAATACTCTTGGTGGACTGGAAGCTGCAGAAATTATCTTGGATGGTTCAGATTATGAAGATAATAGTGATGGGAACAATAATTTTATAAATCTTAATAAGCAATGTCACTTCTCAAATGCAGAGGTACAGATAAGCTCTGGGAGGATACCAATCTGGCAGGAGTCTGAGGTATTAATTTGGTTTCTGTGCTGAATACTCCTGCTTTTTACTTTTCTCAACATGATTATGTTCTTTCAATCAAACTATTTCTCCCTCAAATTTTTAGGTGTCTTTCTTTGTGATGAGTCCTTTGGAGGCTGGAGAGCTGAATTTATGTGAGCTTAGTACCGACGGAGAGATTGAAATAGAGAATATTCCCGTGAATGAGGTGGAAATAAGACAGAAGGATTTGTTGCCCGTCTTTAACCATTTCCGTAGAATTCAGTCTACTTGGGCGGACAGGTAATATTCACTTATCTGCCTTTTTGTTGGTCCAGTAGAGAAGCCTTGTAATAACTATCCATTCAGATAATTTTCATTCTAGATGTGGGGAATGCCTTCAATTTAAATAATAGGCTTTCAAATTTTCTGCACTGATGAATAGATTTTTTGAACCACCCCTTTCGGAGTTGTCAAGGGTTATTTTTAGGTTACGGTTTGCACATGGCCTTACTTTCTACTGCTCAGTTTTTCTTGCATCCTTGCAATTTCTTGTTGAGATGCAGCTTCCAGTTTACACTTGCCTTCTTTTTTTGCTATAGCTGTGTTTAATTTAAATCTATCATCAAATTTAGATGGAGATGCTTTGAGTTTAAATGATATAATTAGAAGTCATGGGAGTTTGAGGACAACATTGATCACCCAAGAGCAAAGCCTCTCAAAGATTTTAGAACACTTCAAACACATTACAAGAGGAAGCATGGGATTAAGCCCTTCATGTGCAGAAAATGTAGCAAGGCTTTTGCTGTGAGGGGAGATTGGAGAACCCATGAAAAGAATTGTGGGAAGCTTTGGTATTGTATCTGTGGATCTGATTTCAAGCACAAGAGGTCTCTTAAAGATCATATCAAAGCTTTTGGGAGTGGCCATGCAGCTTATGGGATTGATGGCTTTGAAGAAGAAGATGAGCCAGCTTCTGAAGTTGAGCAAGATAATGATTCCACCCAGTAATCACAAAGGGATTTTTGGGACTGGCATGGGTTTATATATATATATATATATATATATATATCTATATATATATATATATATGTATATATATATTATATGTGAATTATCTTAATTATTTTGTTAGGTGATTGGGGATGAATACATGGCAATTGGCTTCCATTTTCAAAACTATATATAAGCACCAAGGTTCAATGGAAAGCCAACCTTTTTCTTCTTTCCTTTCTTCTTCAAAGCCATCAATCCTTGTAATTTTTGGTGAAATGACTAATATCTTTTAAATATAAGGTTGTTGATTGAATTATGAGTAATGACTTATGTAATTTTTTTTATATGCATATCAATAATTTTGTATATTAACCTTGAAAAGTAGAAACTTTTGGTTCATATTATTTTTATGATTTAAGTTTTTACCATTCCCTTTAATTGATGTAAAAGCTCAATTTTGATAACATTGGTTGGAAAAAAAAAAAAAAAACTAATTTTGAGGGAGCTGTCTCCTTGTCTCCTCAATAATTGGTTCCATGCCAAAAGATAAAAATATGAAGGTAAAACAAAATGGCAATAATTCGTTACAACTTAATTTATACTCTCCGGTCATTCGAGAGGTGGCAAGCAGCATTAATAGCATGAAATCTTCAAAATAATAACTCCACACTCCATAGTGGCAGTTCCCTATCAAGACATATAAATTTAATATTTCTTATATTAAATGAGATAAGATTTTTTTTTTGGTGAAAAGATAAGATTATATTTATACATATATCATATATGAAAGTGTGTGGGTTCATATTTTTTTCTTTATATTCTCTTTACATGTGCCCACATACTTTAAAGTGAGTGTAACAAATAATTTTATCTCCTATAACATGAGAAATATCAAACCCTCTATTTAAATGTGATAAAGTTTTCTTCTTTCTTAGAAATATTTAACATTTTATTATTTTGTAATTAAAAATCATTGGAATTGATCTTTTTTAATAATATCCTTAATTATTGAATAAAAATATTTTAAAAAATTCTCATATTATTTGATTAAGCATTATAAAAATTATTGAAAAATTAATTAAGAAGATATACTGAGGATAACTCTCTTAAAAGAATCTTGTTCCTAATCCTATCATGTTTAGGCGACCCCACCGGTTGGATGTTTAAACAGACAACTCGTGCATACTGTTCAAAGATTGCCCCCCCTACTCGAGGACTCACCTCAGCTTCACACACGTGTCAGCTTTCCATAGTCATTTTTTTTTTATAATTCAATATTTATAAAATAATTTCTGAAATTTTGAGCGTGTCAAAATGTTGATCCTTTTACTAATTAGTTTTTAAAAATCTTATCAGAAATGAAACGTTACAATCATTACAGATTCTAAAAATACAATGACGAAAGAACTTATTTATTAGTACTTCTAGAAATTCAAAGATTATTTTAGGAATAATTAAAAAATTTGAAATTAAAAACCCAAAAAATAAATATTTTTAAGAGATAAAATTGTGTATTTACTCTTTTTTATAATTATTTAACTTATAAATAAAAGCTATTGAAATTTGGACTTTCACACGCAAAAGGTTGCAACATATTGCGGCCAAAATTAGGAGGATAGCAAACTTAAGGATTTAAGTGAAGAATAATCGATGTTAAGTGACGCTAATTGCTTAAGTCTATCTTTATTACTCCAAACTAAATCTTAAACTTCTTTGGGGGCAGAGGAGGAAAGTGTCTCATTCTCGGTTGGGGATTAGTCTCATGCTTCCTCCAGTAGCGAAACTCAATGCACCCGCTGTTCCAATGAGGGGCTAGCCTACAGGGCCGTACCCCGAGGACAAGGTGACTGGAGGAGGTTGAATGAGAATACCTCCGGGTTATAAAAAAAATAAAAAATCTTAAACATCTTTCATATATATATAAAATAAGGGTTTTATAAGAGTTATGTTGTAGGAAAAGTGATTGTGTTATGTTATAGAGATTCGTTTTGCGTGCCGAAGTTTTTTTTTTTGCTGCGGGCAGCACAAAATGTTGTGTGTATAGAAAAAATTTTGTGGTCATGTTAAATGATAGATGATAAACCCATAAAATAAAGGGTTCAGTTTTTATGCAGATACTTATCTGTAGTAAGTCCAATACAACGTCATTTTGGGACGAAAATCATGGTGTTTTTATAATTTTAATTTATTTCAGGGTTATAATAGTCTTTATATTTAAATTTTTTTAAGATTTCAATATCAAAACGACGTCATTTTGGGAATAAATGCAGATAACTTATATGCAGTAAATGCAGAAATATTTTTCCCTAAAATAAGATTTTCTCCCGAGTAAGAGAAAAAATGACTCCTTTTTTCAAAAATAAAATAAAAAATATTAAGTATATTTTTTGTACATGATAATTTAGATTGGGGAAGACTTTTCTTATTTTAAAATCAATACAAACTGCTAATTTCAGTGATGATTCACAATAAAATTAGATAATCTCTATGAATAATGATATCTAAATTGAAATTAAGTCATAGTTAAGGGCAATCGATTCAAACCACGGTGACCGAACTGAAAAACCGATAACCGAAAAATAAAAATAAGAATCCCAAATTTTAATTTGATTGGATCGATTTTCAGATTAATTGATTAAAATCTGCAAAAAAACACATTTTATATTAAGTTATTGAATTTATTTATAAAAATTAATATAGCTTTTGTAAGATAAATTTATTTTGATAGTAAAAGTAAATATAAAAAATTTATAAAAAGTGTAATTGTAGAGCATCATTACTCTAAAATTAAACAGAGCAACATTTTCCTGCCTTAATGTTAAAGAGAAAAACGAAAATTGTGGGCATGTGACATATTATGTGGTAAATTGTCGCTTTTCGAATTAATTAATTTCATGGAAAACATCACCAGATAAAAAATCGACAGCATAAGAATTTTCAACCAATGCGATAACAACAGCGACTTATATTAAAGATATAATTAAGTCTCTTAGGATCACAAAAAACATACTTTAGAATTTCTTAAAGTGATAGGCATAAAAGAAGGGAGGGAGAGTATATGGATAAAATTAGATATGCTATGGAATAACTACAAAGACTAATCCTATATCTATCCTACCAAATAAGTGTTAATTCACAGATAAGTTAAATTTTCATTATGTTACTAGATTTTCATGTGTCGTTTGCAAAAGAAAAAAACCACCAAAAATATCTAGGATACCCTCTAAACTTTATTTTTCCTTCTCTTAAATGATAGTGAGGCGTGAAGCAAGTTGATTGTGCTGCCAAGAAAAAAGAATATTACCCCATAATTGATCCCTCCAATTTGTTAGCGAAGTTAGAGTCATATTCGTCTTTTGGGTTAATAATATAAATATTAGTATTTTAGAAAAATATAAATCATTAAAAAGGTTCTCACTTAACACTTTAAGATTTTGGATTGAATTGATTCTTTATACAGTATCAAAATTTTAGTTCATCTTCACACTTTAAATCCAAAAAACTCTTGTGTGAGGAGGTGTGTTAGGAAAAAAATATAAACAATTAAAAAATCTCTCACCTAACACCTTAAGATTTTGAGTTAAAGTGATTCTTATATCCATTTAACCTTCTTAAATCAGGTTCGCTTTATTGCTTTTACTTTGTACTTCAAAAAATAGCAAGCTACGTTTATTTTTAGCAAGAATGAGAGGTCCTAAGTCTAAACTTCGAAAAAAATTACCATTACCCCAACTGGCAAGTCACCACCTTGGGTTGATGAATGGAAATTAAAAAAAGAAAGAACAAGAGAAAATAATGCTAGATTTAAGAAAATAATGTAACACAATTCCCTATGATCTTGAGTGAGTGGTTAAACTTGAGACCAATAATGGATGGCTTGGTTCAGCTACAGGGTCTTATGATTATATGCATCCCTTTTCCAAGAGGTAAGCATGCTATACAATTGTCATTATACATTACAGTGAAGTAAAAGTTAAAGCCTCATAAACCATGTTTCTTGTATTACTCACTGCATCTGTTTTCTGCTTTCCCTCTCTATCTCTCACTGTTAAGCCTAGTTTTGGTGATGTCTTTCTTGTTCTATTTGAAAAGGTCTTTCAAGATGGTCAATTTAACTTCAAGATGAAAGTAACCCAGATTTTGTGGTTGAAGTGGTAACTCTCTTTTCTAAAGATGCAGAGAGGCTTCTTAATGAGCTGACAAAAGCACTGTAAGTGAAAAATAATTCCCTTGTTTTTATATATCATTGGGAATCTCTTTTGAAACCTCAAATTTCAATTTAATAATTTCAATATCCAGACAAACATTGATTTTAAAAGGTTGGATGCTCATGTTCACCAGTTGAAGGGTACTAGCTAGGTAATTTCTTCATAACTAGTTTCTCCATGCCTGAAACCTAATATAGAATCCAACTCAAACAAGTTAAAGGGTTAAAAATAGTTTATGCATGTTAACTTGTATAAATGGTTGGGAGATTGGGAATTTGGTCTTGCTTTATAAGTTGGTGAAAATTTATCCACAAAATAGTACATTCTTCCACTATTATTTGTCACTGTGTCAATCACATGCAACACAAAATATTACAAATATTAATGAATGGAGTTTTATGAAACCTTTTTGGCACACATATTATAATATCTCTTGGTGATCTGTATATGGTGTTTCTACAACTATTATAATTTTGATGAAGTGGTTGTGGTTATTGGGAAATGCAGCATTGGTGCACAGAGAGTTCACACAGTCTGCATTTCCTTCTAACTCGTTGATGAGGAGCAAAATGTTGAACAATTAAAATTCCATATCAAAATTTTATACATGGTTATGAATCTTGTCAAAACATCATATGTCCTAGTTGTGTGTATGTTTTGATATATATATTTTCATTAAGAGAAAAATCTCCAAATGCTGATATAAAAAAAGGCTTGGTATCAGGTGTCTTAAAATTGCAACAATATAAATAATGTATTCCTTGGTGAAAAGCAAGCTTGAGAAAGGTAAGGGATGATGATATTTCTTGTCTAGTGTTGTTTATATCTCCTTTTAAATCTCTCATCTTTTTTACTTATCTGATTGTAGATGGAGCAACAGGTTTAATTTGAAGGCCTTGAGTGGCTTAGATTCAAATTATCCATTCAAGAACCATGGTGCAACCATAATTTTTGCATCATGTATTTTTTCAAACATGTTATCTTCATGGGCAACATAGACTGAATATTAATTCATGTATAAGTATAAGCCACCTAAAATTAAGCTAAAGAATAAATAAAATAGGAAGAAAAATCAGATTCATAGATCATGTGTGCATGGAATATATGTTGATCTTAGAAGTTGTCAATCTCGAAGAATTTTCTTTGACTAACTCATGAACCCAATGTAGAAGTGAAGAATTTAATTATGCTTTCAAAATTCAGAACAAGAAATTTGTGATTTGCTTATTTTAATATTTTTAGGTTAGGATGTACCGCTCATGATAATAATCAGCACTTGGCAGCGGCACGTATCGGTTCATTCGGAGGGGGAAATTATGTGAACTTGATTAATAACGTTAAAATGGTTCAAATTTTAAAGTTTTTTTTATATACATAATTTTAAATCTTTTGTTATTTGTTGTTTTCCGGTCAATGAAATAAGATTGGTTGGAGATCCGAGTTATATTTGGTTTTCTAAACTAAAACAATTTGAACAAATATACAAGGTTAAAGTATTTTTTTTTATGGGTTCATTTTTTCTGCAGTTACAGATAAGTTATCTGCAGTAAACCCAATACGAAGTTGTTTTGAGGCGAAAATCATGGTATTTTTATAATTTTAATTTATTTTAGGGATATAACAGTCTTTATATTTATAATTTTTTAATATTTCAATACCAAAATGACGTCGTTTTGGGAATAAATCAAAATATATGCATTAACTGTACAAATATTTTTTATTTTTTATACATGAACTTTATTTTTATTTTACTTCTTAAAAAATACTTTCAGTTTATTTTTTATATAAATCATTATTTTTTATTTAGTCCTTATTATTAGTTAGATTTATAATACTATTTATTAATTTAAAATTAAGTGTCACGGATATAGTGAATTTTATATTTTTAGATTTATACATAATTTTATATTAGGGAATATTTTTTTGATGTTGTATAAGATAAACTTGTCCATGCAACACACAAAAATAAATTAGATTTACTAGAGAGAAGAACGAAAAAGAAAAAAGTATGTCTCATCCACTTTTTATTTGTGCATGGAATAAAGGGACAAGATCCATTTACAAATTTTTTGATTTTTTTTTTACAAATTACACTATATTTTTTATGTATATTGCAAAACTTTGTAGAATTTTTTGTAAACAAAAAAGTTTGTAAATATAACATGCCCCTAGAACAAAATTGTCTTGTGAAATATGATTTTTTTTACCCTTTGTCCGTAATTAATTATTAATAATCATTTTGTCCCTTATTCAAAACTATCTACCAATTTGTCCATCTTTAATCGATTAACTTGAAGATTTAATCGATCAAATGGTCAAAAATGGAAAAAAAAAGTGGTTGGCTTAAAGATTGAATCGATTAAATATCTCTCTTAATTGATTTAATTGATTAAAACTTATATTTAATCGATTAAATATCCCAAATGAGAGTGAAAGCATTGATTGAATTAGACAAACATGGTATTGGAGATTATTTGAATTTTGAATTTTAAATTTAAAATTTTGAATTTTGAATTTTAAATTTAAAATTTTAAATTTTAAATTTAATGTAATAGGAGTTAATTGTGATTTGTATTTAATAAGAGTTGATTGCATCCTATTAAGTACAAAATGCAATTAACTTCTATTAAATACAAAACGCAATCAACTCTTATTAAATACAAATCGCAATCAATTCCTATTACATTAAATTCAAAATCCAAATTTCAAATAACCTCCAATACACGGAAAATTGATTGAAGATGTTGCTAAATATTTTTATGATGAATATGCAAGACGGGAAGTGTTTGTTGTTCGCCTTGAACGTTGTCATCGTTCTGAGGTTGACAATAGGATCAAATCTTCAAGTCAACAATTTTTTTTCAGTTTTGACCATTTAATCGATTAAATCTTCAAGTTAATCCATTAAAGGGGGACAGTTTCGTAGATAGTTTTGAATAAAGGGCAAAATGGTTATTAATTAATTAATGAAGGTAAAACGATCAAAAAAACCTATGAAATATAGAAAACATATTTTCATATAGAATTCATGGAAAAAGTGTTTCTCTTGCCATAAGTTATAAAGTTATTTTCTGTTATTACAAAATAACATTTTGAAATTAAAACATAACTTAAAAAATTTACCTTTCTATGTAACGTATATTTTACTAAAATACTCTTTATTTTTTTATTCTAAACCCAAAATAATGTTTGAATAACAGGATATAATTTTATAACGTTAATCCCAATATACCATAAGAATATTGGCTATTTTATCGTTATTTTATTAAATCTTACAAACATATCATAGGGATAAGGATAAAGTAAAAAAAAAAAAAAAGAGATTAAATTTAAAAAATTATATAAAATGTCATATGTACATAAAAAAAGTAGTTTAACTAATAAGTAAATAAATAATTTATGATAATAAATAAATAAATAAATAAATTATTAGGTATTAATTATATCAATATTCTTTTTTTGGTACAATAATTATATCAATATTCAAATAAAATAAAAGTGTGTGTTAGAAAGAATATATGTATGATATCTTTATTAAAATATTTTTAGGATATCTTTATTGAGGAAGATTATGTTTACAATCTTTTTTTTTACAACTTCTTACAGTTATATCTTAACACCGTTGATTTCCGTCAATGAACAATTATCATTTATTGTTAATTAGTAATTAATTAATGAAATTAATTTGTGAAAATCATAACGTTAATTTGGGGAAATCAACAGCATTAATATATGATTGTAACATCATCTTTATTATTTATAAAAATCTTTTTTCACTATGGGCTTACGTTAGATATGTGCTAAGCCCATTGATATCTCTATATAAAGCGTACCTTGCTGAATCAATTCAGTGTACAATCAAGTCTCACTTGCATACGAATCGCCTCGATTTCATTCTCTGTTTCTTATAAAAAAATCACCAAGTCAGTGTACAGAGCATTCGTCTCTTTACCTCCCTCCCACCCACCCGTGCTCGAGTCTATAGCGTGTTTAGTGTATCCCAACACAACACAACACCAACCTCATTGATCCGTGCTCTACAACCCTCTCAATTCAAATATGGCAAAAAAGAAAGGTAACCGTCACCCTCACCCTCAATCTCTTGACCTCACACAACACCACCCAACTGTTCAAGATCACCCTTCTCTTCAGATTCAGAATCCGAGAAACTGAACTCCAGTTCTTGGAGATTCAGAATCTCAAGAAACTGAACTCCATTCTTCTCGTGGAGACCACCCAGGGCAGAAAGTCCTTGCTCCAAGCTGGCGACACAAACCTCGCCCTCGAGGTGGAAAACGCCGTGCTTGTCGCTTTCATCGAGACCCGGACGAGGGAAATGGGGTTTCGATTCGACGAGGTTGTCGGAGAGAGGAACGAGAGAGGGTACGAGGTTGCTGCTCTCAAGGGGGAACTGAATGGCCTCGAGAAGCGGTTGATGGAGGCTGAGGACAGAGAGAGAATGGTTAGAGAGGAAGTGATGCTAGAGAAGGATAGCATCAGAAAGCGATTTGATGAGGAGAAAAATAAAGTGGAGAAGTTGGAGTTGCAAGTTGCAGGAATGGAGGATAAGATTGAACAAATTGCAGTTGAGTTGGGGGAAGTGAGAAGTGAGAAAGAGAAGCTAACTGAGAAAAACAAGATGCTGGAAAGCCATGTGGATGAATTGCATGGTAGCCTTGTGGTGTCCCAAAGAGAGTCTGATGATTTGAGAGCTAAGCTTGAATTTTCAAACCGGGCACTTGCAATGTTGAAGAGTACTGCTGCACATGTGTGTCAGCATGAGGTGGTGGCATCCAATGAGAGGAAGCTTGAGGAAGATATTCAGCCATATGCCAAAGAACTGGATGCAATAAGGAATGCATTCAAGAGTAAGGATGAGATGGTGGATGACATGAAGCAACAGGTTGTGTCACTGCAGAAGTCTGTGGCCAAGGCACATAAGAGTAAGAGCTTGTGGAAAATGATATCATCTGGAACCACAATTTTTGCTGCTGCTGCTGCATTGGCTGCCTATGTTGCTAGAGGACGACGCTGAACGGTTGTGTCCTTTTTCCTTCTCGGACGAGTGACTTTGGTGATAGGATAGAGATTTACCTTTTATACTATGTAATAGTTTAAGCTACATATCTTTATCTTTGTTAGAGAATCACATTTTAATCTTTTTTGAGCCACAAAAACTTGAGGAAATATGTCAGCTACTTATCATAGAAATAACAATATGCTGTTTTTTGTTAACTTTATTCCTGAGTGCATGTGCAATGACTCACATTATCATTCCTTATTGTAAATTTAATACCAAATCTTCTAGTATGATGATTACATGGAAATGGTGCCCAAACGATTTTGATCCCTTACATGAGGTGACTTTCAGGGCAACGACTGTTCTTAAGAGCACCATTTTTTAATAGAGCTATAGTGTCAACCACGTCTCTCCTTTAATGTGTATGTGACTATGTGAAGCAATGTAGATTTCCATCAGTCAGTGATATATTAAAGTAATACACAGTAGATCATTCTTTGATTCTTTAGACAAATTATAAAGTTTGTATAGGATACATGATACTCTTTGTTATCTGTAATTCTTTTTAGTACATTATGAAGTCTTGTACATATCTGTGTTAAATTCTCAATTTTGTATTTAGTTACTTATATGCTACCACTTAATTCGGCTGTAGGAACTTTACTCAAGTTCCAAATTAGAAGGATCGGAACATGATTAGGGGAGTTTTAAAATATTAGTAAAGGAGAAAAATATTGTAAATAATCTAATGGTAACTTTCATAAGATGAAACGTACTGCATTGTTGCTGTCCAATAAATAAATTAAACAGGCTGTCATTGTGTGTGGTTCATGTCCCATCTTCTTTCAAACATGTCCTTTTACTCGGTTATTCCAATGGCTTTCAAGTTCTTGATGTGGAAGATGCCTCCAAAGTCAGGGAACTTGTTTCATTTTTACAGATGCAGCCTGTCCCTGCAAAATCGGAGGTCTGTGAAGGATTCAGAACATCACATCCTTTACTCTTGGTTGTTGCATGTGATAAATCAAAGATCCCTGGTACAATGCAAAACGTCAGAGATGGACATAGTGAAGTTCAAGCTGAAAATATTGCCAGCTCCGCTACAGTCGTTCGATTCTACTCACTAAGGTCCCAAACTTATGTTCATGCTCTGAGATTCCGTTCAACTGAAAAACATGGTTAGATGCAGTCCTCAAATAGTGGCTGTGGGTCTTGCTACTCAAGTAAGTTTTTGACTCTATTTTTTTTTTTTTTCAATTTTCTTTCTACCACTTATATTTGTAAATATTCATGTTACCTTATTGAAGAAATTGAGTTTAATACGGTTTTTGCTAGATTATTGATAGGTTTTACCAATTTATTTTTACATATTAATAATCGATAATTTATCATGTCACCTAATGGATCACTTGCGTCTTTTTTTTAATGAACTTAATATAATATACAGTGACTTAGTTTCATATTGCCATCACTAGGAATTGCCTAATTAGTTTTCTTTGTTTCTATTTTTCTGGCAGATATACTGTTTTGATGCTTTAACTCTTGAGAATAAATTCAGTGTACTCACTTACCCTGTGCCTCAGTTGGGAGGCCAAGGAATGGTTGGGGTTAATATTGGCTATGGTCCTATGGCTGTAGGGCCCCGGTGGTTGGCTTATGCCTCCAATAACCCATTGGTGTCAAACACAGGTTGCTTAAGTCCTCAGAGTCTTACTCCTCCTGCTGTCAGCCCATCAACATCACCCAGCAGTGGAAACCTGGTAGCCCGATATGCCATGGAATCTAGCAAGCACTTGGCTGCTGGGCTGATCAACCTTAGTGATATGGGGTACAAAACATTGTCTAAATACTATCAAGATCTTATACCTGATGGATCCAGTTCTCCTCTATCATCAAGTTCAAGCAGGAAAGTTGGTCGATTTACATCAAATTCTACAGAAGCAGATACGGCTGGGGTGGTGAGTATTCTATTTGGTGACAAGTTAGCACGTTATAATCTGATTTTCTTTTGCAATGCGCTGGACTGCTAACTAGATATTTTCTTTCTTAAAGTAATATTGGCATCTGTATTACAATTTACATGAGATCATCTATTGGTTCAGCTTAGCCGTAGAAGAAGGATTTTCTAAGGTAGTTAATAGCACTGAGTATTTTGCTGAAGTCTCTTCACTTTCCTCCCCCTTCTTTTAATGGTTGTTTGACTTGTTTCATGTTGGTAGAAACTGGAAAGTAATCATTCTATATGCTTGTTGACTAGTATTACTGATCTATTGCAGGTTGTTGTCAAAGACTTTGTTTCTAGAGCTATTGTGGTACAATTTAGGGCCCATGCTAGTCCTATATCTGCATTATGTTTTGACCCAAGTGGGGCACTTGTAGTTACTGCTTCAATTCATGGTAACAACATTAATATATTTCGAATTTTGCCTTCCTGCTCAAGGAATGGATCAAGTTCTCAAAGCAGTGATTGGAGCTGTTCTCATGTCCACCTTTACAAGCTCCATCGTGGCATGACATCTGCTGTATGCTTCTATTCTCAGTGTTTCGTTAAGGCCTTTATGTTTGGAGCTTAAATTTGATCAATTGTTAGTGTAAAGTTTTTTACATTATCATCTAATGATGTGTTGACCCATTATGAAAAGAATTGAACTTCCAAGGTAGAGTGGTTTTGGTAGTTGAACTTCTTTATTGATTTGGCAATATATGATTGGATGAAGAGTAGGGGATCAAGATTAAATCCTTATGTTTATTTACTTGTGTAAAGAACCATTTCAACTCAAAAGTTTAAGCTATTGGGTGAGGTTACATTAATGGTTTTTATATTTCTCTAACACACCCCCTCACACAAGAGCCCATTGGGCTTGAAGGGTGGATGATGTATCAAGCCCAGCCTACTTGTGCTAAGAAACTTCACAATATTTAATTATTTATTTTAATGGAATGGGGGCAGTGGAGATCGAACTCATGACCACTTAGTCATGTCGGCTCTTATATCATGTAAAGAATCATTTGAGCCCAAAAACTTAAGCTGTTGGGTGAGGTTATATTAATTTTTTTTATATTTCTCTAACAAGTTGTTAAGGTTTTTACATCATTTTGCATATTATACAGGTAATACAAGATATTTGTTTTAGCCATTACAGTCAGTGGGTTGCCATCATTTCCTCCAAGGGAACTTGTCATATTTTTGTTCTTGCCCCTTTTGGTGGTGAGACAGTTCTTAAGATACACAATCAGGACACAGAAGGGCCTGTTCTTTTGCCAAATTTTTCTCTACCATGGTGGTTCACTCCGCATTTCACAGTAAACCAGCAGCAGCTTTGCCTGGCACCGCCATCTCCTGTTGTTCTTTCTGTGGTTAGCAGAATAAAAAATAGTAATGTCGGATGGCTCAATACAGTTGGTAATGCTGCTTCCTCTGCAGCTAGGAAAGTCTCAATTCCATCTGGTGCTGTTTCTGCGGTCTTTCATAGTTCCATACCTCACGATTCAGCCAATGGCTACTCAAAAATTCATGCTATGGAGCACTTACTGGTTTACACCCCTTCTGGTCATTTAATTCAATATAAACTACTACCATCATTGGTGGCAGAGTCAAGTGAAACTGCTTCAAGAACAGCCTCAGTTCCTTCAGGACAAATACAAGAAGAGGATTTGCGAGTGAAGGTTGAACCTGTTCAATGGTGGGATATCTGTAGGAGATATGATTGGCCAGAAAGAGAGGTATATATATTGGGGAATAGTCTTGGTGGACTGGAAGCTGCAGAAATTATCTTGGATAGTTCAGATTATGAAGATAATAGTGCTGGGAACAATAATTTTATAAATCTTAATAAGCAATGTCACTTCTCAAATGCAGAGGTACAGATAAGCTCTGGGAGGATACCAATCTGGCAGGAGTCTGAGGTATTAATTTGGTTTCTGTGCTGAATACTCCTGCTTGTTACTTTTCTCAACATGATTATGTTCTTTCAATCAAACTATTTCTCCCTCAAATTTTTAGGTGTCTTTCTTTGTGATGATGAGTCCTTTGGAGGCTGGAGAGCTGAATTTATGTGAGCTTAGTACCGGCGGAGAGATTGAAATAGAGAATATTCCCGTCAATGAGGTGGAAATAAGACAGAAGGATTTGTTGCCCGTCTTTAACCATTTCCGTAGAATTCAGTCTACTTGGGCGGACAGGTAATATTCACTTATCTGCCTTTTTGTTGGTCCAGTAGAGAAGCCTTGTAATAACTATCCATTCAGATAATTTTCATTCCAGATGTGGGGAATGCCTTCAATTTAAATAATAGTCTTTCAAATTTTCTGCACTGATGAATAGATTTGAACCACCTCTTTTGGAGTTGTCTAGGGTTATTTTTAGGTTACGGTTTGCATGTGGCCGTACTTTCTACTGCTCTTGCAATTTCTTGTTGAGATGCAGCTTCCAGTTTACACTTGCCTTCTTTTTTTGCTATAGCTTTGTTTAATTTAAATCTATCAAATGCAAATAGATGGAGATGCTTTGAGTTTAAATGATATAATTAGGAAGTCATGGGAGTCTGAGATGTCATGTTTGTGTTGAGGAACTATTTTTATTATACTATTTTGCCTGTGCACTTCCATCTTGCATTTACATGGTTGATATATGGAGTCTAGGTATGGATGGTTGTGTAGTGCGGGTTTAAATTTCAAAGTTTGACTTATCCTTGTTTCTCTGTTTACTGCTCAATGATATTGAGTGTGATTTTTAGGGGAGCACTGTTTTATTATATATTTGTTTGAGTTTAGGTTTGGAGGGTTGCTTGATCGTCTTTTTTCTTGTGATATAAATTTAAAAACATCTGCATAACTATCCATCCACATTCTGACGACTTCTAAACTTTCTGCCAGAGGTATGGTTCTGGGAAGATGCTCTAGCTCTTCTTCTGATTCACACGGAACTGAAGAGAAGTTGTCAAAATGCTGCAATTTCCCATTCTAAGTTGATGCTACATGGCTTAGCTGGAAAGGCAGATGCTGGTAAGATAAGCAATTCAGTGTGAATCTTCTATTATATTTTGCATGACCTATGTAACTCTTTGTTCTCCACCATTCTTTAAGGCTTGTCAGCATATTTTTCTTTATATTTTGACTTGTCTAGTAATGAGATTAATTGCAAGAACAGAGAAGTAGTTCTGTTGGCATTACCTCTTTTTAGGCCTGGAAAGTTAACAAGTAATGACAAATGCAGGTGATTTCCTCGCAACAAGCTAAATGCTGCTGACCATTGTTTCAAGGAATTTAAAGTTCTTCACTCACAATATTCCCATTCCAATGATATTCTTCTGACCTTCTAATTTTCATGTAAAAGTTGTATATTGAAATTCATAACTTAAAATTATTTGTGCAGCCATTGGGTGGGTTTTTTATGTTTGTATTATATTAATTTTTTCATAGTTCCTAGCTTTTGATGGAAAGGGAACAAATCAAAGAGACGGAGAGGGGGCAGGGAAGAGAGAGAAAGGGAAACAGAAAGGAAGAAGGAATGGAACCATGCTTATGAAGTAGCTTGTTATTCTGCTCGCTTATGTACTCATTCATGCAGGATTATTTATATTTCTCATGACGCTCTTGGTGGGTTCAAGAGATTCATTTATCCATCGGGAAATAGTAATTTGATATGTACTTCAAAATAATGCTATTTCCTATTATATTCTTGTCTCCTTCATAACTTGAGAGCAGAATACGTATAACTATCATATTGGCATCCAAGAGAATAGAATTTTGAATTCAATTAACTTTCCAAAAAAAAAAAAAGAAGTAAGGTGTTACAATTTTTGTGTGATAAGAAATAGAGTAGTTTGAGTGAGGGTCCTCAACATCGAATATTGTGGGAAAAGACAGGCAATCAAATTTTCAGCACAGGGCCGGTGATTGTAGTTTGTGGACAAACGTTTGCAGGGTCTGGAATAAGCTTAGTGTATCACTACGGTGGGAGGACAGAAATCTGCATTGATTTAAACATGTTAAATATGAATCGCATCCATTTTCTCTTGACAATCATGACGGAAAAGATTAGGAATTAGAAATTATTCATCAAAAATCTCCTTAAAGCACATTGTATCTCCAAGAGCGTATGGGGGAAAACATTACGGGAGGTTTGGTACATGAGAATCTTTTTTAACCAGGTAAATGTAATTACTAGAAAAATGGTAGAAAAGTAAATTTGGTAGAAAAGTTTAAAAAAAATTGTTTGGTTGACAAAAATATTAATGGAAAAATTAAGTTAAATTATATGAGTCCATGTTTGGTTGAAAGTAATATTGTTGGGAAAATTGATATTGATGACCAGAATAACTTTATTTAGATTTTGCTAATGTTACAAAACGTTTTCCCACTGTTCATCCACTTTTTGTTAATGACTAGAGATTATGGGCTAGTTGGGAATAGTGACCAAAATGTCACTGTTCATCAAGTTTTTTACTTAAATACCACGCGAACAGTGATATGTCACGCGGGTAAGTTCGTTGGTGGACCACGAGTTTGCTACTCCCAATAGCAAACTATGTTGCAATTAATGCTGACACATTGCAGAAGTTCGCTGTTACATACAGCGAACTAGGTGTGCCATGTCTCTGACATGCACCAAGTTCACTGACGGTCTAAGCGAATTATGCGAAAAAATAACTTCATACCTGTGGACAAGTTCGCTAGACTGTATAGAGAACTATGTCTAAAGAAATTGAGTCCTTATGCTCATTATGATCATCTGTGACAATTGAGTTTCAAAACGTCACATCCTTGTCATAATTTTTGAATTCCGACTCTTTTAGTCTTTTTGTGTTCCAACTGTTCTAGTCTTTTGTATATATTCCAACTAGTGTATTACTCGTGCGTTGCACGGAGGAAAAAAAATCGATTGGTTTGTCTCGTAAAAACTAACTTAACACATGCAAGATGCCGAACCTACATTTGTGATCCTTCATCCTCTTAGAAATGAATGAGTAATAATCTACAAATGAAAGTGTGAAAAGAAAAACACGTGAATATGTGAGTACAAATAAAAAGTGTTATAACAATACATCCATATATTGATGACCATGGAATATTGTTTGTTCAAAAATAGCAGTTAACAACATACCATGTCTGCATGAAAAACGATTCCTGCATGAGAAAAAAATTAGCAGTTAAAAAAACAAACTGTAACGAAGATAAGTATAAAAGCACTTCATTGCCATTTTTTTTACCTGTACCAAGCTGTGATGTTATTAATCTCATGGTTCTCTGACGACGAAGGGTCATCCTCAGTGAATCGCGTTTCACATATTCGGGGATTGCAGATAGGTATTCCGGGATAAACCATCTCCCTCTGTATCCATAAGGACCTGAAGAAAAATCTAACATGTCGTTTGCAGTGCCTCAAAAGGCACTCATTATCCAGTGCACGAAAAAATTCAAAGCCCACAGACCTCTCATCTTCATCAACACTGGCCATCAATATGATGGAAGATGCGTACTTGGCATCTTGGTGACCTTCCAGTGCTGCAGTCTTAATGCCTTGAAGAGCCAAAGCTTGCACATCCGCAGTCGATGTCTCTCAAAAGTAATTGACCAAGCCCTCATGATACAACACCTCCGGATTGCCACTCTCCCTACAAAGCTTCAAAAACTGAACTTGTTGAAACCTTTTGTGTACTTGCGCTGGGTCATAGTACGCCTCACCTTGTTCTTCTTCACTGTCCATGACCCTAACTCGGTGAAGGAAAGGCTTGGCATTTGTGACCCACTCCAATGGTCCCAGCGCAAACTTATCCAGCGAAACACGCTCGTAGACATAACTTGATTCGGCAAGTTTCAAAAATTCGGTGCAAGCAAACTTGACGTTAGTTATGTCCTAAATTAAATGAGACGCCATCTTTCCAAATATAAGCAGCAACACATCCGACGACACAATTTTCAGAGACTGATCACCGGTGATCTCCATTTTCATTCACTTTTGTGACGATGAAGCAGCCATGGAAAAATATGAGGATGAACAATTTTGGATGAAAAATACACGGAACATAAGACGAATACAAAAAAACAAACGACTTTGTCATATATAATGACGCTGAAGAGATACATAGCCAAACGATGAACGTCGACAATTCGGCTGGCCATCTTGGAAGGACGCGATGTTATTAATGTTCTGCAACTCATTGGCTGAACACGTTAACTGGAATTATGGAATATGGAACGTCGTATTTCCAAAACAATT
Source organism: Gastrolobium villosum (assembly GCA_032173675.1). Lineage (NCBI taxonomy): Eukaryota > Viridiplantae > Streptophyta > Magnoliopsida > Fabales > Fabaceae > Gastrolobium > Gastrolobium villosum. The sequence goes on from JAVKPL010014060.1 coordinate 82,638, forward strand.
GTTCTTCAAAATTCGAAACCATCATTAAACTTTTAATTAAGCCAATCGATTTCCATAACTACTCTTCTTCAAATTTTGAAACCATCATTAAACTTTTAATTAAGCCAATCGATTTCCAAAACTACTGTTCTTCAAATTTCAAAACCATCATTAAATGAGTTGTATGAGGTGCAGCCTTTTGATGAGAGATCACGATAGTGATAGACCGTCGTTCCAAATTCCAATTATATTTAAAAAAAAAAACATAAAGAAATAACTTGTTAAAGATAATAATTTTTTTCCTATTATCAGTCCTTGCATGAATTAAGGATAATAAAAATACAAACTTTTCAATTTAAAAAAAAAAACACAATTTTTAGTTGTTACAGAGGTTTTGTTTTGGATAAAAAAAATATACTTTGAATTTTTTTTAAAAGACATATTTTGAATTCCATTGATCAAAGCTTAGTAAAAATTCAAACTTTAAAATTTTAAAATAGGAAACAAAATTTTGAATTAAAAATGCTTATTTTGTTATTAAAAATAGGAAAGACAAAATTGGATAAAAAAAGATATATTTTGAATTCCAATGATCAAAGCTTAAAAAAAATTAAATCTGTAAATTTTAAGTTTCAAATAGGAAACAAAAATTAGAATTAAAAGTACTTATTTTGTTACATTAAAAATAGGAAACAAAATAAATAGTTACAGACGTTATTTTTTATTTTATTTTTTGGTAAAAAAAGACATACTTTGAATTCCAATGATAAAAGGTTAATAAAATTTGAAACTTTAAATATTAAAATTAAGAAACATAAATTTGAATTAAAACTATTTATTTTGTTACATTAAAAATAGGAAACAAAAATTTGAATCAAACTACTTATTTTTGTTAGATTATCGTAATATGTTTTTAGCATTTAAAAAATAAGGGAACACAGCAACAGATAACATAACATGACATAGATCAACAACTTAGGTTTCCATTGCAAAAACACAGCGTTTATCAAATATATCAACATACATTCCATAAGCGTGCATCTATTGTTTTGAACTAAACACAACAAAACATCAGAAAATGTTTTGAATTCAATTAAGTCACGATAAAAAAATGATTTAAACAGTTCACCATGTAACTCCAACAAAAAAACCACACTTCAGTAAAGATATTGTCTCCAAGACACGAAAAAAACACTCTTCAGACACAGTAGACCAATCTACAGGGTATTCTCATCTGCTTCTGCATCAAATCTATTTTAAAAAAAGGAAAAAAAAATCACAGTCATCAGCATTGAAAAAAATATATAAGCAAATGACGTAAAGAGATTTATCACTTATGGAATCAGCAATGGAATAACTGGTGTCAACATTGTCAGAGAGATATCACCAACATCAGCTCTCAACATCCTATTCATAATTGGGTAAAAAAAAATAAAGGTAAGTGAAGTATGGACTAATGCATAACATAAAGATTTTCAAAAAAATATTGTGTTACTGCAGCCTTTTCCGGTTCTGATGATACAATTTCATTTTCGCGTGCATCCTCGAAATTTGCTTCATCCTGTGATATACAATAACCAACAACAGTCAACAAAATGAATAAGAAAAATGGATACCCAACAGAAATAGAGAAGCAGCATACATCTAGATCGACGTCAGAGATAAGAGACTTAAGGAATGCTGAGATTATGTTTTTGCTGATACAAATTTTAGAAACTTGATACTTGGGCTCGTTGTATGAGTTCAAATCCTTTTGCTTGATATTTAGCTTGAACAGCATGGACTTCTCATTCAAAACATTTAACTCTTCTGGAAATTGATCCAAATCTGCACCCTAAGAAAAAAAACGATCATATTGTATACAGCAAAATATACTTGCAGCGCTTACATTGAATCCTCTACGTCAAAATATACATTATAAATATTTCATAGCAACGCTAATACAAACCCTCTTGAAATGCAGCTCGCGCAATTCAGCAGCACTCTTCCCCAACAAAGACACATAGTTGCGATCAAACAGAAGAAATGATGTGGAATCCGTGTTATCCACAACTCTTACCTGAACACTAAATCTATGCGATTGCAAAATTGTATATCAAAAAAAAAAAATTAAGCTTATAGATTAAGGACAATTTAAAAACCAATTAAAAACAATACCTCAGATAGTAATCTTCCCAATGTTTTTGGCAGTTCTTACAGTACCACTTCTCAAAATCCTTACAAATAGAAAATGGACATTTTTTGCAAGACTTGTACCACCAGTTGTATTTGCTCTCAATAGATTTTTTAGTCCCATACGTGATGCAAATTGTAACCTTAAACATAGCATATAGACTTGATATTATTCAAGAAATTGAAGAAGATTGAAAAAATAAAAAATTATATATTTACCTCGCCACAAAGCTTAACATCACTGATTGACTTCTTTTCAGTCTCCTTAAGAAAATCATTTTCGTAAGAATAGGATGACTGAGTAGACAACTGAGTCATCCACAGACTACTATCAACACCATCAGCTGAAAGACTATTGAGAGAAAATTAATGCACTGTAAATGACTAACTTAATAAATTGTCAAATGAGTTCAAGAATAACAAACACACCATTTTTTGAACTCAACGATCTCCGGGATCTTTGAATCCATGACAATCCTCGTTGTATATTTTGCATTGGTTAACCCAACCTTACATATTGATTTTAAAAACCAAAAAGGCAAAAAAATGTGAATTAAACAGAACACAGAAGCATAACGTTTTGTCAAAAAAGGTTGTTAAAATCATACCCCTAAAACATTTTATCCTGCCTAGATGGACTATCATGACGTGATGAGGAGTATCGCTGGTTGCCATAAAAGATTGGATCTCATCCACATTTTGCTCCCACAAAGTGCACTCCAGCTTGTGACCCCTTCATATAAATTGCAGTAAGAACAAAGTAATACACGAAAAATATAAGCGAACAGAGATCGAAAAAAATAATATTTTTAAATATAAAATTTACGATACCTCAGGTTGTCAAGCTCCAACACAACCATTTTTGTGTTCCTACCAGAAACTACACGTTCACAAACCTCACCAATTCCTGATATTAAACCAATGACGTCTACAAAAAAAGGGCAGCAAAGAGTTTGTAAACAAAAATAAAAAATAAAAAAATGAAAAACAACGAGGAAAATTATATTACCCACTAAGTAAGGAGAGTCAGATGTTTCTTTCTCAGTGATGTCATAATCAACAAAATCATATTCACTCGCAGAAATATTATAATCAACAATTGATCTAATATCAATCCTTAAATTGAAAGACAAATGATATTGATGCCTGGTTGGCCTGAACACATCGCTATTGAATCCAACTCCGAATTTTTTTATAAAATAGAAGTCTCCTTCATGGATTTTCTTCCGCACCGGGAAAGAACATTTGACAGTGGCATGGATCCTACCACCCTACAAAAAATCACAGCCAACTCACAAAAAAATGGAAGATTTAAAAAACGCAAAGAACCAAGATTTAAAAAACGCTGACAACTACCTGTTCATCCAATAAAACCATTTCAACGTTGTCGTCAAATTCTCTACGTTGAAAGTTAGGAACTTTCCAAGTCCGAACCACCTTCACCTTAATCCTCCAGTCCTCCTTCGCAGGACTGACATACTTCAAAAAATCATATTTTGAAAACATATTGGTTAGACGATCAAAGACAGAATGAAGAAGCTGATTCTTTGAAGCTGTATGTTTTAACTGATATGGAGTGTGGGCAAAAAATTGATATGGAATGTGGGAGAGAAAAAACGGACGAAGAAGATAAGCAAGATAATGGATGTGTTTTTGCAATGCATAGAACAATGAGAAGCCTTCTATATTGTTTTAAATGTTTAGCAATTTCAATGGAGAAAGTAGGTGAACATTAAATGAGTTGTTAGATTTTACAATTCAAATTTAAACTTTGAGCTCCAAAATTCAAATTGTTAACAAATTTGTACCATTGATTTCAGATACAAAATCATGTGTATCGATTTTGATTCAAAATTATATTTTCTTTTATTTATTTTTTTACTCCCTGATTTACCAAAGAAGTAAAGTTTTTAAATTTGTGCGGTGTGAATGCAAACCTAAAATTGAAGGAGGAAGTGTCACAAAACTTTCTAACAAATGGGTTTGTCTTAGAATATAAGATATGGGGAAAATGTTTATCCTTTTAAATGACACAACTTGTATCATTTCACTCTCACAGAGAGGTGGGACCCATATCTTTATTTTTTTGTCAACTCTCTCTCCTCCTTTATCTATCTCTTTTTCTTTCTTAAAATGACATAACTTTACATTCTTTAAAATGATACACACTTTACCCTTACAAATTACAATATATAACTTTTGTTGCATTTTTATAATACTCTTTCAATTTAATTTTTTTACAAGGATTAAAATTTATCAAATGTTTTTAATTTAAAAACATAATTGTATTTATATTTTTTATCTTATTATTCTCTCATTTTTTCGTAATCATTAATCTCTCATTTTATTTATGAAAGAAATGAAGTTAAAAAATATATTAATATTTTTCAAATTTATTAGAATGACTCGTAAAATTAGTTTTATAACAAAAATAGTATTATTAGAACAATAAGAGAGTGTGCACCATGAGCACAAAATTAGCCTGTTGTCTTCAAAAAAAATAGTATTATCAGAACAAAAAAAAATTAGCCTTCATTTTTGCTGATGTGACGCTTTCGCTAAATTAGCACATATTGACGCTTTCACACTCAAATGTCAGAAAAATATTTATGAGCACACTAAAGAGTAGAGTCATAAAAAGATCCAATAATGCAAAAGTACAAATCATTTATGGGTTTTATAATTCTCATTTAACATGAGAATTAGAATTTTCCTACACACCATTCGATTTCCATGCTGAAATGGGTCCTACATATAATTTTTTCTAACACATGGGTCTCACATATTTTTTATCTCTACAACATAAAATTTCAATTCTCTTTCAACATGAGAATTATAAAACCCATCATTTATCACCCTATACATGCCAATAGCCCCTATGTTAATATTTCCTATATAAATATTTTAAATTTGGGATGTCATTTTGGACATAGTTCGCTATATAATGCAGTGAACTTGTCCATCTTAACGACAATTTTTTCCTAACAATTGCACGTAGTTCGCTATGCTCCATAGTGAACTTCTCCATGCTGCCCCACTTGTCTTGACGAGAAAGTGATCATTTTGTCATGTTTGGATAAAAAATTTATCAGACTGCCACGTCAACATTAAATTTTACCAAAATGCCACGCAACATAATTCGCTACACAGTGTAGCGAATTATGCATGCAAGTAATTCGCTACACAGTGTAGCGAAATATGCCACGTCAGAACCAAAAATGTCACGTGTCAAATTTTCAGAAATTCGCTACCTAAGGTAGCGAATTATGCCAAAATGTCAAAATTTGACATGTGGCATTTTTGGTTCTGACGTGGCATATTTCGCCACACTGTGTAGCGAATTACTTGCATGCATAATTCGTTACACTGTGTAGCGAATTATGCCGCGTGGCATTTTGACAAAATTTACTGTTGGCGTGGCAGTCTGGTAATTTTTTTGTCAAAACGTGACACTTTGGTCACTCTCCCTGTCTTGACAATATTCAGAGGAGGCTGGTATTTTTGACCACCTAGTTTGCTACTCCCAGAAGAGAATTAGGTGGCCACCACAAAGATGACACATCAACAAATTAAGTTCATTGGGTACTGTGGCGAACTTGCCCGCGTGGCATATTGAAAAATAACACTGTTCGTATGACATTTGAGTAAAAAACTTGATGAACAATGGTATCTTGGTCACTGTTCCAGGATAGTTGTGCATGTACTTTTTGGGGTAGTTTTGTCATAATAATCATTCACTTTTTGCCATTTACCTATGCTTGTTGAAATACCATCTCAGATTGGTCAAGTGGCACAGTGATATTCCTGCTTTTTTGCACACGTTTTACAATAGCTAGGCAACCGTGAAAGATGGGTACATTTTTACTTCTTTTCTACCAAACGAAGAAAACTTAACATCCCACTCATAGATTACTGGGGAACTTGGCAGCAATCCTGAACCAAACAACCCCCAGAAATTATTTATCTTATTTCTCCTCATCTTTCTTTTCTCTAAGAGGGTGTTTGATATAGGAAAAAAAATTTATCTGAAAAAAAGAAATTTGAGTATATGGTGGGAAAAAATATTTTCCCGGGTTTGGTAGGCCAAAATTTTATCGGAAAAATTGGGTTAATTTTACTGATGTTATATTTGATGGGTGATAAAATATTGATAAGAGTCTGAACCAAAATAACAAAATTATCCATCATTTTGACACATCCGTTATTGTCTTATCAGGACATTTTTGTCTTACCAGGCATTTACCAAATGAAAACAGGTGGCATCTTGAAGAAAAAAATTCCAACCGTGGCTTCACGTAATGTTTTGTGAATAGTGTCACATTTTGGAAAAGACTCTTAGAGGTGTGTTAGAAAATAATACAAATAATTAAAAAAATTCTCACCCAATACCTTAAGATTTTGGATTGAATTAATTGTTTACGTAATTTACTTAACTTCCTAGATGTAAGTAAGCAACCTTAAAAGTATTTTATTTTATTTTTTTGTCATCGTGAACTTTAAAAATCCTTTATTGGTACCATGTCTTCCCCACATGATAATTATTATAAATTAATATTCTTATCAGTTAAAAAAATTGTAAAAAGTTGTTAGATTTTATAAGCTAATTCTAAACATGTTTAGTATTAATGAGAGTGAATATGGTATTTTTTGGTGAATTTTTTTTTTTTTGTATACCTAACAATTATTACTATTCTATTCCAAGGAGAGAGAAAAAATAACAATGTTTTTATGTTAACATTAATGTTTGGCCATTTAACTTATTAAGAAAAATAATCGAAATAAAATAAAATTCACATGCTTAGGAATTAGTTGTGATTTATCACGTATGTCTGAATTTAACATATTAGCTTAAATTTTTTAATTCACAAAAAATTACTTTAGTTATTTTTAAAATATTTTTAACTACTCTTGGTTTATGTTTACTTTTTTATTTTAAGGTTAAAAAAACCCCTTTAATGACTAACAATATTTTTTGTTTTGTCAAGCGATAAGATGCATTTTGATGTTTGCCTCTCAAGTGTGGAAAGCTCACAAAAGCGTACATAGAAAAGTCTAGTCAAAGAAAAAAAAAAAGATAAAGAAAGGAAGAAATAAACAATTAGATCCAATAAACTTATAAAAGTGGGATTATTCCATAACAAGTGTGGGGTATAGAATGATTTGATGTAATAGAAAAATAAATTTTTCCACTAATATCTATTAATAGTTTGATATTTTAAATCAAATGTAAACATAATTTTGTTAAACATGTCATTAAATATTCTAATAAATATGACTAAAGCAATAGGAAAGATACATCATTATATTTCAAGGTTAAGAAAAAACTGATGGTCTTGAATAGAAGTTAGAAAGAAGAAGAAAATGAATTTAGTAATAATAATTTTTTTGTTAAATCTTTGAAATTTTTATCAATATAAATGACACAATTATTATTGAAAGAAAAATTTAAGTAAGATTCAATCTTTATTCATTATTCAACCAATGATATTAACGAAAATGTCCATTCAAGGATATGGATTATAGGAAAAATCTTAAATCCACTTGAAGTAAGATACTTTTTATTTGCTGGAAAATTTTCTTATATTTTCTTTTGACTTTTTATTTATTTACCCATTAAAAAATGAAATAGGATATTGTTATTATCGATCAGTGTTACTAGTCACTGCCAGTTTGTTTCACATTTCGATCCATTATATGGATCCAACAGTTTTGATTTAACTTTTTAAAAATCTTTTTTATTCTCCTATATTTATTACTTTATATTTATTTTCACCTTTATATGGTTATGATTTTTCATATTTAATTTTTACATTAAATATGAGAAATCATAATCATACAAAGTGAAAATAAATATAATTATTGAATCAACATATTTGATCTAAGGTGAAATAAATTATTAATAATATTGATAATAATAATAATTAGTAATAACAATATCCTATCACTTAAAAAAATAGAGGTTAAGAAGACAATGAATTTGGTCTAATAACTTGAGTAACCTGTACTAGGTTATGTATTTTTTTATTTTTTCTTTTTCTTCCACTACGCAAGAAAAATAAAGATGATGAACTCCACGTAGGATTCAAGAGACTGTTGGTTGGTTCTGTTCCCATATCAACATCGAATTGGCGCGTTATGTGATGGTGTGGTGTGATGGTAGCGGATCCAAGTGCGCATGTCATTTTCGTAATTTAGCAAAGACTCTGGACCCATTTACAGGCTAACACTTGTTCTACGCCCTTAAGCTTTCCCTCCCAACTCCTAACAGCTTCCTCTCTAGTCCCTTGACCCTCATAAAACATAGAAAAAGGGGCAAACAAAATTTTGTAGAAGAAAAGAAAACTGAAAACGAATCACTGAACTGAAATTAGATTCTGATTAGAATTAGAAAGTGCCTCCAATCTTGTTTTGATGAGTGAGAGTGTGAAAAAGGATAAGCAAACAGATAAAAGAGAGAGGATGAAGAACATCTTCAAGAAGCTTCACATAGGGAGCAGCAACCACGATCCTCATCGATCCAATGAAATTGCGCCACCTGTACCGGCGCCGTCGCCACATGTACCGTCGCCGTCTTGCGCCTCTGATCAAGTTCAAAGTTCTGGTGCCTCTCCGACAAGTCCTTCTTATTCGTCACCGTCCACTGCAGCCGTCGCCCCCGGCGGCGCTGCGCTGGTCAACCGGCAAGACTTTTTCTATTCGGAGGAGGAGTTTCAGGTTCAGCTAGCCCTAGCCATCAGTGCTTCTAATTCGGACTTCCGTGATGATCCTGAGAAGGATCAGATCCATGCTGCGACGATGCTGAGCTTGGGAGGTCATCGAATTGATTCGAATAGGAACAAAGATGATATGGCGGAGGCGCTGTCTAGGCAGTACTGGGTAAGCTCGGTCAACTGTTGAAATACACTTTTGGTAATGTCAGTGTTTCGTCGTTATTAATTGAGATAGAGCTGTGAATTATAGGGGTTTATGTTGAGTTATTTTTGTTCTAGATTTTCGTTATTTTTCTTTTTTTAGCTTCTTTTAATCTGATCTTGTAGTAAATTCGATTATGTATTGGAGCTTAGATTCAAGGCTTTATATGCAGCTAGGGCTAGCAATTTGGGTGAATTGTGAATGAAACATGTTTTTGGTCAGTATGGTACATTTTGGTTTCTGCAGAAAGAAGATAAAACTCTGAAAGAATCCGAATTTTGATTTATTTCCCTTTAGCTTAGGCTTTTATGCTCGGTTAGATATTAAAACTCATGCGAGTATGTATCTGTTTATTCTCTGGAGTCTGGACTGATTGATTGGGAAAAACGAGGTCAAACTACTTTGAAGATTTAGATGCTTGTTTTGGAAGTGCTTTACATTCTTGCAAATTAAAATGTGGATCAGTATTTTTAAAACCATCGGGTGTTTATTTGTGTGCTTGCCATTAGAGTTGGTTATTGAAGTTCTTACTAAACTGGTTCATTAGCAAATATTTGTTAAAACAATTTTCATTTTCACTGTGTAATAAGATGAATTGTCTGCCATAATCAGCAGTTGGTTGTTTTACGACGGTTGTGTCCGTTATTGATTTTGTGTGTTGTTATTATTGTTGCAAGCCGCATTGTTATTATTGTTGCAAGCCGCATTAGTTTTCGATGGCATATCATTTTTAAGGAGATTGTATCAATATGTCTTTATGCTTTAATGCTTCTTTATATGAAGTATTTATTCCATTCATATACATATTTTTTAAAATACTCCATCGCGTGATGTTGGGTAAACTCTGTTACAGTCTTTCAAATGCCATGGTTATTTGTACAAAGTGATGTGTAGTACTCTTTCATTTGTATTTGTTGGTTGAGCAACAAAATAGAAATAAAATAAATTGTATTTGGTCAACATGGAATGCTTGCCACTTGTTTATCTCCATTGATGCTTTTTTCACCTTCCATTTAATGCTCATTTATTGAACGGTTCGTGTTTTGATTGTCTTGCATCTTCTGTTTCTATTTCTCTGACAGGAATACAATGTGCTTGACTATGAGGAGAAAGTAGTGGATGGTTTTTATGATGTATATGGGCTTTATAGCGATTCAGCAATGCAAGGAAAGATGCCATCTCTTACAGATCTTGAAGCGAACCCCGGAGGTTCTAACTTTGAAGTGGTCATAGTTAATCAAAGAATTGATCCTGCTTTGGAAGAGCTGTTGCAAATTGCATATTGTATTGCATTAGACTGCCCTGTTTCTGAGATTGGTATTTTGGTACAAAGGCTCGCTGAACTTGTCACAAAGAAGATGGGTGGTCCTGTCAATGATGCTAATATTATATTGGCAAGATGGACGGAAACAAGTACAGAGTTAAGGACATCTCTTCACACAAGTGTATTGCCACTTGGGTCCTTAAATGTTGGGCTCTCTAGGCATCGTGCTTTGCTTTTCAAGGTTAGCATTATGATTTTTGTTGGTGATTAATGTCTTGAAGGCCATGATATAATTTTATGTTACGTTAGTCTAGTCATAATCTGCACAAAAAGGAGGCAGACCAAATTACATTGAAAAAAATTTAGTGAACATGATATGTGCGATAACTATTAAATTAAAACATTTTTTAAAAGAAATTATTAATGAATGAAATAAAAATGAATCACATAGTTTTCATTTTAGAATTATTCAGAGTATACATTCCCCGCTAATCTAGCCTGGGCTTGAATTTAGAATTAAATTTTCTGGATATAAGTATGCTTAACTGGAAATGAGAAAGTGCTGCCCAATTAATTAAGTCGTCAAAACTTTGGCTGACTCTGCTCATCAATACTTCTTCTAATGCTGTTACAGGTTTCTGACCTTTGGGTTCATGATTTTTCTATAATTAGAGTCCAGTCTTACATATCTCTAGTTTAATTAAACAATTTTTGTGTGCATTTTAGATTATTATATTACAGTATGAATTTTATCAAGATTTGGCTGTGCAATACAATTTTTGTTTTTCTTGGTGTAGGTATTAGCTGACAACATTAAAATGCCTTGTAGACTGGTAAAAGGTAGTCATTACACTGGTGTCGAGGATGATGCTGTCAACATTATAAAGCTGGAGGATGAAAGGTTAAGGCTTTTATTATCCTTGGATCTTTTCATGTATTTGTTGTTAACTTACTAATTTGTGTGTACCTGTGCATGTCTTGTGAATGTCTATATGTTGCTGTAGTTTATCACTTTATCTTCTTTTATGTTTTGCCAATGGTTGATGCAATCATTGAAAGTCTCTGTAAGTGTGCCCAGAAAATTTGGGTCTCTGTTCAGGTCTTGTGGTACTGATATCTCCGATTCTGCTTTCAGGGAGTTTTTGGTTGATCTCATGGCTGCTCCTGGAACACTTATCCCAGCTGATATTTTAAATACAAAGGATAGTGCCTTGAAGTCTTACAATCCCAAGATTTTGTCAAGTTTACCTTCCACTAAGGAAACTGGATTTCCTTACTCAAGACCTATCCCACCATCATCTCATGGTGAAGGTAGTAGTCAAAATTCTGTGATAAAAGGTGATTCGCCACCCTTGAATGAAAAGTCATGTTTTGAGAAGTCGAACTACTTGCCTTCAAACTTAGGTTTGAGCAGAGACACTAACGTTGGTCCTTCTAAAATGCCTAATAGAGGGATTCCTAACCAACCGGAAAATTTGCCACTCTTATCTGGTACTTCTCTATATAAAGGGACTCTTGGAATGAATGCAGTTGGTGATGGGACAAGATTGAATGTCAATGTTGTACCATATGCTCAGAACAGCCCAAACGACTCGCAGAGCCTCTTTGCAGATCTTAACCCATTCCAGATAAAAGGAACTGGGAAGCCCTCTGTGCTTAACAATCCTATCGAAAACAAACCTCCTGAGCTTCAGAGTACAAGAAACAATACTGTTTCTGGACGACCTGCAGTACCATTGATGTGGAAGAATCGTCACGTTTATAATGAAGTTCCTAGGAAAAATAATCATAATCCTAATGAATATAACCCTCCTTTATTAGTTTCCAATAGTTCTTCCAAGTCTGAAAATATTGATCTCAGCAGTTCCAAATTATCATACAATTCAAATACAAATAATGATATAAATGGTCAAACTTTGACGCAAGTTACTGGTTCAGTGTCACCATTTGGTGTTGGTGAACTGAACCAGATTGAGGATCTCAATGCCAATTTTAACAGGGGTGATTTGGAAAATTCTCAAAATGTCACAGTTGAGGCAGTTAAAGAACATGAAAACACTGAAATTAGACATCATGATCGGAAGAAGGGAATGCATGACCATTTCATGGGAAGCAATTTGAAATCAAAAGATCTAGGGAGTCCTAGCTTGTCAATTGATTCCACTACAAACAGGGTTGATCAAGTATTGGACGATGTAGATGTTGGTGAATGTGAGATTCCATGGGAGGATCTGGTTATTGGTGAAAGAATTGGTCTAGGTAAAGTGCATTATTTTTTCTTTATTTTCTTCTTGTAATGTCATTAATATTTACTGGGAAGTTGATGTGGCTCTGGTTTACTACTTCATTGAGTGGAGTTCACCACAGACTAGATTTAACATAATTTCTACTCTATTTTTTAATGATTTAATTACTTTTTATTTTTATTATTATTTTTTGTATTTGTGCCATCCCAAGGTTGTTGTGAGCTTGTCTATCATCTCAAATTTTCCTATTTTTACGTGATATTTCATCCGCAAGGATTCAAAAGGATGTTCAATGGTTGTTAGGGAGGCTCATGGTGTATTGAAGTTTTGCATCTCTATACACGTCTCTTGAGTATCAATTTTTTATGTTGATACTTTCTTTCAAACAGGTTCATACGGTGAGGTATACCATGCTGACTGGAATGGCACAGTGAGTACTATAATTCCTTTACACACTTGCGGGGAAGATTATTGTTGTAGAATGAACTTGAAAATGTTTATGTTGTCTTATTTTGAGTGATTGCGATTCTGTATTTTCTTCTGCATGATTCAAATGCAAATTAAAACACTAATAATAATAATAAAAATAATAAAAGCAAACATCTGATCAGTTCAGATTATTCGGAGACCTCTTGTTCATGAACTTTCACATTTTACATATGCTTCTTTCTTGTGTACGTGTCTAGTGGCTCTTTGTCAAGTGGGGTGACATGAGATTGTTCATACTATCAATGTGTTAAAAAATTAATACATAAGTATAACTATGTTTGGATTGTTTTTCCATGTAAATTGTCCTCCCGTATAGTGTTATCAATGACAATAATTTAATGAAAATGATGGCATTACTATATATGCATGGTTGTTAATGTCTCAATTTATATAAAATCTGAAAAACTTGAGACTGAAGCTTTGGCTTGTTGAATGCCTTGAAGTCCCTTTTATTGGTTCACTATCCGTTAGTAGTCCTCCTATATTATAGGATGATCTGCCCTTATTATGGGCCTATAATTATTTTATTTTATTCTTACTAACTCCGCTAGTTAAAGAGGTTGGGGAATTTATTTTTTATACTATTGTTAAGTTCCATTGAAGTCTGAAGAAAAGGAAAGAAGGGGGAAAAAAGGCGAAAAAACTGATAATCTCTTACTAGGCTAGTAAATTCTCAAAATCTTTTCTCTCGGTTTCTTAATTTCAAAATATTTTACCCAGATGGTAAGGAGTTCTAGTCTCTCATTTTCCTGATTGTGATCTGCTGTTGAAATATCAGGAGGTTGCGGTGAAGAAATTTTTGGATCAGGATTTTTCAGGCGCTGCCCTGTCTGAATTCAAAAGAGAAGTAAGCACTCATTTAGGTTTTTTGCATACAACCACTATTATTTTTCTTATCTGCATAAAAGAATAAGTACAAAATTTTGAACTTCAAGAAAATCATTTTGCTATATTTAATATAAAACTACTCAGAAGATCTGGGTGGAAATGCCAGTTAGGGAAATAATAAATTAGCTTGACAGAGTGGTTGATGTGTGGGAAGTGAAAAAATAAAATAAAATGAAGGGCTGTTGTTACATGGTCAAGGGTCCACCATCTTAAAGACCAAAATTAATCTGTTTTTCATCCTTTTGCTGCAAGGTACGGATAATGCGAAGGCTGCGACATCCCAATGTTGTTCTTTTTATGGGAGCTGTTACTCGTCCTCCCCATCTCTCAATCATTTCAGAGTTTCTTCCAAGGTAGATATCTATTTCACTTCTAATCATTATTTATTTAACAAAATCAAGGTAACTGCTTATCAGCCATATTGGTCTTTCCAACTTTAGCTCTGTTGCATGTTACTCTTTTCATAATTAAATGTCACACCGTGTTATTTGTGTAACATTTTACAGAGGAAGCTTGTACAAAATTCTTCATCGCCCTAATTCTCAGATTGATGAGAAACGAAGAATAAAAATGGCTCTGGATGTGGTATGAAATAATTACCTTTCTTCCCTTTCAACCATTATTTACATAAATGAAATTTAAATTTTAAAACACTCCTACTTACAGGCTAGGGGCATGAATTGCTTACACACTAGCACGCCTACAATTGTTCACCGAGATCTGAAGTCCCCAAATCTTTTAGTTGATAAGAACTGGAACGTTAAGGTATATGATTGAAAACTCCAGTTGGCCATATGCCTTGTTTGTCATTTTCTCATTTATACCAGCTCCTGAATTATTTCTTTGCACATAAATGTATATATTTGTTAGTTTAGTGAGGTCTGCTAGGTTAACTGAATAAATATATGCATTGTATTTGGCATGTAGGGGAATATATGGGTTTGGTTGGTTGGTGTTGAAGCCTAACTAGCACCCATAGTGATAAATTTTCTACTCTAACCAAATTAACGTCACAAACTATGACCAATCCAAACAATGAAAATTTTGGTTGGGTTGGGTTCTTTTTGTTTATCAATTTGGACCTTTTTTATGTCTTTCTTTTTAAATAAAAAAAAAAAATGAAATATCAATATTATCCTTTCAGATTTAATTCCAATAAAACCTTCTTTTATACATATATGCATATTTATGTATGTATGTATGTATGTTTGTATGCATATTGTTTTTAGGGTATGTATGCATATTATCTATTCTTAATTATCATTTATTTTTCCTCAATCTGATCTTGATTATATATGGGTTCATGGACTATTGACCCCAACTCTAGTTTGGAATAAAGTTGATGTTGACATTGTTGGTTGTTTATAATAGTACATATTTATCAAGCTTGTTTTGATATTATTGATTCTAAATTATTGCATAATTAAAGAGGGACAAAACAATATATATATATATATATATAGTAGAGTATAGCAAAAAGATTCTGAATACAAGTTCAACCAGAAAACCTAAAGCATGTCAGTATTAGGACAACAGATTGAAAGAGGTTGCATATGACTGCTTGTAAGAGATGGGCCAAGAATTCATCACTATGTATTATTATCATTATTATTATGTCTTTTGGAAATGATAAAGTTTAATATGAAACAGAAAAAGACAGGTTGATTTGGTTGACACTAGTTTTTAAATTTTACTGGCTTAAACCAACTTTGATGGGTACCAGAGATGAAATAGGGAAGAAATAATAGAACTAATTGACAGCAAATGCAAGAACCAGAATCTCACGTAATTGTATTTGATAAAACAGTATGAATTACTGTGAATTACACTGAATATAAAGGAACAAGAAATGAACGGAAACAGGAAAAATACAATGCCGACACTTAAGAGAGGTCAGCTTCCTCACAAATACCCAAAATTAAACAATTTCTTCAATGCCTTCTCACTACCCCCTTGCCTTCTCATATATTCTCCCCCAGCAGCTTTTAGAATATTCTTAGCAAACTCATGTACTCCATGCCATTACACATTAGCATTTTTCAATTTGGATCCCCTGAAGTCCTTCCCTTTTTCCTACCGTACAATCTTTTTAATGGTGGTCTATCAAACTTAAGCTGACATATGGGCTCCAAACCAACCCAAGGCTGAAAACGAAACCAGTCCATCAGTTTGAGTTGGGTTGTTCAGTTTTGGTAATATTTTCTTGGGTTTTGGACAGTTGTAATGACATGGCAAACTTACATCCACGTGAAGGCTATTTTCCTGTGGTTGGTGGTTTTTTATTTTTTGGACATATTTCTTGAACAATGGATGCATCAACTTATGAACTATGAGGATTTTTTTTTATTTGATCTTCTTGGCTAAGCTAGTCAAAAGTAAGCTGCTCTTTCTACAGGTTTGTGATTTTGGGTTGTCACGCTTGAAGCACAACACATTTTTGTCATCCAAGTCAACTGCTGGAACGGTGAGAATTTGAGAAAATTATGTTATTGTGGAGTTCATTTGTTTAGGCCCATGCAACATGTGTCTTGTCCTTTTCTATATTCAACCCTGACATGATTTTCATCTACATGTTAGCCGGAATGGATGGCTCCTGAAGTTCTCCGCAATGAGCCCTCAAATGAGAAGTGAGTTATAAAGATAAAGGTTTTCTTTTTTTTCGGATTAATCGTCACTTTATATCTTTTTTGTATAATCAATGGTTGTCCATAATCAGTGCCTAAATCTTTACTGGGTCTCTAAAAATATGGAAGGTACTGGGCTAGTCACAGCTGCAGTCCTGCTCCTAACTATGTTCATAACTCACAAGTAAAATAGGTTTAACCAGGCCTTTCTGAGAGACTTTTGCTAGATGTAAAGCACTTTTCACACCTGAAGTGCTATATATTGGCAATTTTTTTAATTGTATGGTAAACACTAGTGAATCCCTGTTTCATTTCTGTGTTCTATTACTAATTGTTTTTTCTCCAATTGTTAACAGCTTGGTTATTGTAGTTTGGACTACAATAATCTATAATAAATGTGAAATTTCATTTTTCCATATCTTTGTGAGAAAATTTAATTCTTGGCAGACAAGGCTACTGCAGTTTGAGAAGGGCGATGCACGAATTTCTTAACTTTAGCAATTGAACATATATTTAGATTCAAATATGTTAATTTCTACTTTGCTTGCAAAAACAGCTGATTCCATCAAATGAATCTCTGTTAATTATCATTTCAAATTTACAGGTGTGATGTTTATAGTTTTGGAGTCATCCTATGGGAGCTTGCCACTCAAAGGTTGCCATGGAGTGGAATGAATCCTATGCAAGTTGTTGGTGCCGTAGGTTTCCAAAACCGTCGACTTGATATTCCTAAGGAAGTTGATCCTTTAGTTTCAAGAATAATCTGTGGATGTTGGCAACAGTAAGCATGTTCAACTTAAAAGTTTGGTTTATTCCTTTTTTCTTCTACATTTCATTACTTAAATGATTTCCGGATATTGCGGAGTTGAGCTTTATTTCCAATTGTGACCTTATTTCTGCTTCCTCTCTCCTTTATTTTTTTTCCTCCCTTTTTTTGTGTCAGGGATCCAAATTTGCGTCCCTCGTTTGCACAACTCACAGTGGCTCTTAAGTCCCTGCAGCGTTTAGCTATCCCATCTCATCAAGACCCGGTAGCTTCACCTCTGCCCCAGGAGATATCTGTAAATTCTACCCCATGAAAAGTCTTCATTTCCTCAAGTGTGAATAACTAGGCTTTCGGCAAAGTTTACTTTTGTGCATATGAAGATATCAAATGGAGCATGAGCACAATAAAAAGGGAACAAAATTACATCAAAACTTGTTACGGCAAGTTTTCGTGTCGAGGAATGTATTAATTGCTGCTGCAGCCAAACAACTGCAGAGCCATTTTGTATTGTGTTAATAGCTTGCCGAGGAACCAAAACTCGGTGATATGTGTAAATCACTGTACATCATCATTATATTTTTCTAAATGTACGTGTTACCGGAAAATCTAGGATTTGGTCTAGCAGTTTGTATGCTCAAGGTTTTATCTGGTGACGAAACATGTATACTACAAAAAAGGCATTCTGTTAACATTTTCGAGTCGGGTTTACGTTACCATGAAGAAATGAAATCATCTTTTTAATTTCTTTCATGATAATATTTAACAGTGTTTCTAACAGAAAACTTTTAATAATATTTCTAGAGGAAGGATGTACGTTGGCAAGATTGGAAGTAGCCATGCTTAATGTTTCTCCTTGAGATGCATACTTTCTATCGGTCCCTGAATATTCCAACATTTTTCATCGACCTTAACAGCAACAAAAGAACGTAACTACCAAACCAGGGAAATCCTTTAGTATTAAGGGTGGTGAAAATAAATAATTTTGATATCAGCTTCTGCTGCTGCTGTTGCATCATAAGAGGGTATTTAAAGTAAAAAATTACCATGACTTCCATTTCTAAGTAAGAATTAATGAAAAGCCAAACAAGTCAATACAAGATTTAGAATGACAACATTTCAAGCAGATCACACGAATGGTAAATAAATAAATTGTTGTATGATCACTAATGTTCACATGTTCCAACACCTCCATCCTTTTTAGTACAAAAACTATAATTTCTGATACAGCAAGGATGCAAGCCTTTCTGAAAGCTTATACACTTTGGCACATATTGTTGGAAGTGGTTATGAAACCTAGCAACCGAAGCTTTTGCAGAGAAAACAATGATTTTGAAGGAGAATAACAGGGACCAGAAGTTAGATCAATATGAATCAGGCTTGAACTAAGCATGGAGGGAAGCAAGCTTCTGTGTCAATCCATCCACTGTCTCTTCATTGACCTCAGTAATTAGCTCCTCCTAATACAAAAGGAATACAAGCAACATAAATATGACAGAAATGTATTTCGT
Organism: Gastrolobium villosum; assembly: GCA_032173675.1. Classification (NCBI taxonomy): domain Eukaryota; kingdom Viridiplantae; phylum Streptophyta; class Magnoliopsida; order Fabales; family Fabaceae; genus Gastrolobium; species Gastrolobium villosum. Next base: position 101,486 of record JAVKPL010014060.1, read on the forward strand.
TGAGTACAAAATCCTACACGTAAACGTAAGAGATCATTTCAAGGCAGATGTCTATTGTGCATATACTTACACAACATAAAATAAGCCAGACAGACCAAAACATATTTGATGTGGTCTAAACCCTATTACAATTGTGAATGCATATGTTATGACTTCATATAATAGCAGAGAAAATTTTCACAGGCTTTTGTGCCAAACTCAGCTATGAACAGACACTAATAATTTGGATCAAAATTTAAAACCCACGAGGGTAATAATACAATTTAAAACAACATATAACCTCCAAAAGAACAAGACAAAAGGCTGTTCTTCAGTGTGCAAGTTGACATAGGTTCTTGTAAAATCTTCACCCTTGATTACTTTTTTGTATGGTTGTAAGTTTCTCACATGATAATATCATATATTTTTTTACCTCCATTTCCTAACTTTTTTTAAAAAAAAAAAAATGGTAACACAAACAAACAAAAAGACATAACAAAATAAAATAAAATCAACGCAGATTATTTAAAGGGTTTATCATCTATCATTTAACATGATCACAAAAATTTTCCTACACACACAACATTTTATGAGGCCTGCAGCAAAAAAAAAAAACTTCGGCATGCAAAACGAATCTCTATAACATAACACAATCATTTTTCCTACAACATAACTCTTATAAAACCCTTATTTAAACTTACCTAACAAGAGACTTCTCTATAGAGGCAGAAACTAGACAAAAGAAAATTGAAACAAAAAGCTCAAGGCAAAGCCCAACATGGATTTAGATAACGAGGATGGTTGGGTGCCAAATTCTTAACTAAATTGGAAAGGTTGGAAGTTCGAAACTTTACTTCTCCCTAAACCATATTTCATATTAAATGCACAACAAAAGACAGAAAAATTAAAACTATGGCATGTGATTTGCTGGATATTTCTTCGTTCAAATTTTCTCCTTTCAGAAAAATGAAACCAAATTTTCTGCGTTTAATTTTATTTTATTTTTCTACGTTTAATGCATTGATATTTATCATCAGAAAATTTCAAGTGCTTCCTTAGCCTTCCACAATCATTTGTACGGTCCTAAACTCGAACACCATCTTTTTCCTTCGTTTTTCCTCTTTTCAATAATCATGGAGGATTAAAGAAATACAAAAAGTGCTACAATGGCACTGAACCCTACATGGGTCAATTTGTATTAAAAAAGTACAAGCTATGTAGGGACTCACCGGAGCTGTGTGGACTGTAGTGCAGCCTCGAAGGAAAACCGGTGTGCATGGGGATATTGAACCCTTTGTTCATGTTTTACCCATAATCAAATCGTATTGTCCAATCTCTCAAAACTTAAAAAAATGTCGCATGGCTTAGCAGATATACTCTTATTTAACGAGCAAACAAAAGAGTCCAAAACCAAGGCAAATTCTTGTTACATAATATTTGAGTTAAGACTTGGACAGGGGCCGCGCGAACGCAGGCCCCCACTATCACAAATTATGACGTAGGCTCTCCTACAAAGAGGAGACCTTAGATGGACACCCTTCCTAAGTGCAATGGAAGTCACCAACCTAGGCCATGGACATTCTTGATCATCCATAGACCCCGTCCAGGTAAGTATGTTTCATTGGTGCTAGTCTCTTTGTATTTAAACACTGCCATCAGTCTTCCACATATATCACTGGACGATGTGGTACTAACTTGGCTTCATGGTGAGTTTAGCTCGAGTTTTGCAGAGGCTTCTATTCCCATATATCTATGCATAAGATAAGCGTCAACCCATGAGGTTGCAATCAAAATCCATATCGCGATTATATCTAAGGAGGGAAAATATCAAATTTCGAGGTAATCTATTGGCAGTCCTTTTCCATTGACACAAACAAGAATGTTGAAAGGAAGTATTCATATTGTAAAGGTCAAGAGAAAGCATTTTGTTAAACTATTACTAGTGAGATACAAGGTTGCTTGTGCTCTCTTGATGAAACAGAGTGTGAGCATAAGCGAATTCTTGTTCTTCTGGTTTTAACCATCCAACCTATCTACACTACATATTGTCAATTGTTTCAATTGCTTCTTCGATGTTCAATTAATTTTTCAGAATACATCTCTAAAGCAAGACTAGTACGGGTTTATAAATAAAGCAAACTATTGCCGTCTACTACCGGCATGTAAATTGGACCATGAGTACGAGCTCATTTTTAGTATATCAGTAATACATACTACTTCCATTCAAAATGTAACACATGTATTTTAAGACCCCACTTTTCTCTATTACATGTCAACGTTGGTGTTTGATTTTGATTGAAAAGATGTACATAAAAGTGACTACATCTGTAATATTGTAAAAATTTCCCATGAGTACAAACTTGTACTATAGCGTGAGCATTAGGAAATTCTGCTCTTGATGACATATATTATAAAGGAGTAAAAAACCAAAAACAAAAAGTGAAAAGAATTTGGAATTGGAGGTTGATGTTTCCTCCATCTCACACCACATCACTCTTAAAATCTCTTCTCAAACACACTTTTCCGTAGTCCCTTCTATTTTTTTGATCCATACTGCATAGTCAAAGTTAAATAACAATTGTATTCATATAAAGGTCATGACAAACTTCAGTAAAAGTTAAGTCACCCCAAATAGGTATATGACTAATAGGACCCAACAAGCTCAAAAACAAAGAACGATCATGTTAAACAATTAACAGATCCCATATTCCACCAACAGCCCAAGAAAACACCCCTATTGACATACCACTCGTTACAATTTGTTATAGACAAAATATAAACTGAAAGGAACCAAACATGCAACCACTTCACATCATTAAAAAAATCTGCAACTAAGATGTTTTTTTTTTTTTACCCTTAGATCAGATCAGACATCCTTCTTCTATGACGACACAATGTAACTCTCAAGATTGGATCTGATGATGTAACCATCTTGCTCCGAGGAGTTATGACTTTTGATTCCAATTCATTGCATTTAGGCCTTTCTGTGAGAACAGTATTTGTCTCAGCATGCCGAGATTTTCCATGTGAACTTCGCAACATTGCTTTAACGCGGAGATCTGAATAACTGAATGATTGGGAACATGAAAACTGGATTGAATTTCTAGTGACCACTGATCTTAAACTTTTTGATCTCCCAACAATTTCTCGTTCTGCAATACTTTGCCTTTGGCGACTAGCGACGGTTGGATTCATGAATCGAGGCACTGAATTGGAGAAATTTCTTCTAACAGGCTTCGAAGATGCTTTAGGGGTTTCAATTACCTCTCTGACATCATCTTTGGGACTAATAGAGTTTGTCATGTCATCACTTTCCAGAGGAATATATGTTGTAGAGAAGAGCTTTTTATTTTCACTTAACTTTAACTCAACCTTCTGTATTTGATCCCTTAAATTCTGACTTTGTTTTTCAGCTTCTTTAATGTCTTCCTCAAGCTCCATAATCTTCTTCTCCCTTTGCTTCTTCAACTCCTACAGTACATGCATGCAGTTAGCACTCTTCAAACAGTTTCCACTGAAGAACTTGCTTTAGGAAAAAATTCAGTAAGTTTACCATTGGTAACTCTTTATTTGACTCTATTGCTCTCGCCCTCTTTGCAAAGTTCAAAGAACAAATTGTCTCACAAACATCTTCTTCGGAAGGGCTTATATGCACGAGCATTAAGACCTTTGAACCATCACCTTCAGTATTTGATTATGAAAATTAGACATTTTATATTTTTCAAAAAAAAAAAAAAAAGGAATCTTATCATGCCTCACTGTTCTTACTCTAGTCTCAATAAGTCAAATATTAAAACGTGTAAACAAAAAATTCGTAAATAAAATATTTCGTGTAAAATATTTATGTGAGTTTGTAATCTTGTACGAGAAGATTTCACAGTATTTTGTGCACAAAGTAGGTAGTGTATGCAATTTAGAGAAGATAGCAGTATCATACCAAGAGAATCTTTCAGTATTTGAGTCAGCTTGCTATTTCTGCAGCAAGCAAAGTAGCATAAAATCTTTAGTTATATGATATACTTTGATTGTTTAGAAAGAAACAATAATTGGGATGACATAATAGCAACAGTAAAAAGGAATCATCTCTGTAGTTTTTAGCTTTTTCAAGCACATGCCACATCTAAAGGATACAAAAACATAATTTAGCTGGGCACTCCCACCCTTTGAGCTAGCAAGCACATCAGAGCCTCGCCGTCCCCCACTTTCTCTTGTGGACTCTCTTAGCACAGGTAGGTTGGGCCTGTTGCACATCAAAACATAATTAAACATGCGTGTTGAGATATATAGTCCCACATTAGTTGTATGTGCAACTAATGTGGAGTTTATAAGGACTTGGGCACTCCCACCCTTTGAGCTAGCTTTTGGGGTGGTGTATCTCAAGGTTCTTTACAATGAGAAATCAACACCATCGGAGTACTTGCCTGTAAGGCACATGACACCTCTTCCGCTTCAAAGCTGCAATGACATCAGCTAAAGCTGAGAGAGAAAGATTAATGGCTCGACCCTCATCAAGTGTTAGTCCTTTAGCTCCAGTTTTTAGCAACCGTTCACTGCCTCCAAGATCAACCATCCACAATTTGCTTATTTCGCTTTTGGAGTCCAATGCATCCCCACGTCGCGATATGCTTATCCTCGTCAAGCTAGATATATGAAGCTAAACAGATAACGTAACTATCAAGCTAAGAAACACATGGAAATAGTTTGGAGTATCTAATTAGACCTATAACCCACCAGTGTGATCTGCTTGAAGCCTCGTTGACATTAGTCAACGAGGTGGATCTGAACCTTCTGCCCTTGTTGTACCACCATTTGGCTTTAGCATAATCAGAAATTTGCACTTCTGAGAGACCCTCAATTTCAATCAAACCCTTTGGATCTGTTTGGATGTTGAGATTGCTGTAAATGGGGTTAGTGAGCCAGAGATTCAGACAGATTACTCTATAGAATTCAACCAAACTTTGAAATTTCAGAGTGACAAAAGAATAAAGGTTTACCACTTAGTCATAGGTTCACATGCTTTCCCAGACGGTCTTTGAGCTAGCAGATCCCTGAGATTGCCCATGTAAACTTCCAACATGCTCATTGAAAAGGTAAAAGAAGATGAATTATCCATAGAGGCTTGATGAAAAAGCTCTTCAAGAGCACGGGGAATAATTCCAAGTTGCTCGTTTGTACCATCCTAAAAAGAATGATTACATGCCATCATACATTAGTGATGCTACCACATACTAAGAGTAATTAACACATGAACACAAATCGCAACACAAATGTGACTAACCATGGTGAATGTCTTGCCTGTGCCTGTTTGACCATAAGCAAAAACACACACATTGTGCCCATCCATTGCAGATCTTAGAATTGGCTCAACCTCAACAAAAACACTTTCTGCAGATGATCAAACAAGGGCATATACCCCTCTTTAGTAAAACTTAGAACTATAATCTATAAACTAAGTTGGGTAACACACTAAAGCTTAATACTAGCCTTGGCTTGCTTCTTGAGGAAAAACCTTATCAAACTCAAAATCTTTCCTTGTTCCTCCCAACTTAACCCGAATTCTCTCTGATCCAGCTGAAACAGGTTCAGATATTCTTCTCTTCTCCACCAACAGAATCGGTCGAATTCTACAAAATACTCGAATACTCCCTGGATATCAAAATGCAATTCTTCAACACTTGAAAGAAAATAGCATATTAACAAATTTCCAATGCATATCAATATAAACCTCCAATTAAATGTTCTTTAGAATATATACACTTTTAATACCTTTGATGTCCAATATCTTACTCAATGCTTCTCTCCGCTTTTCATCCAAAATCCTCTGCTTAAGCCTCAGCTGCTCAACTTCTCCTACACAAAACAAAAACAAAAACAAAAAAGAATTAGTAACATTTTTTTCAGAGATTTAAATTTGTAAGGCAAAAAAAAATGTGACTTTATTGATTTATACTTTCTAAATTGGATATCAAGTGCTGAAGCTCGTTATTTTCGTGCTCCGGCACAACACCCACGTCAGTGTAAACTGTGGAAACCGGTGGGGACCCATCAACGGAATCTGGGTTCAAATCCAATGAAGATGACTTTGAAGCCTCACTTGCTTTTTCTGAAGGCAACAGAATCTGCTCTTCTCCGTTAGAAACAATCATTTTTTTTTCCCTTTTGAGAACATGAACCACAGCACAGCCACCTAGTATGCTAAAGTAGAAAACCTTGTATTTGTACCAAACAAAAGACACGGGAAAAACTTTTTTAAAGGAAGTGATCTGATCACTGCTACAGATCTGTACTTTTATTTTTATATTTTATTTTTCATATTACCAAAGTCTAAATTAACTGACTCATAGGTAACAACGACCAACGATTGCAAACAAAGTGGTTAAAAGGTACTACTAAACCAAACAAACAAACAAAAAAATGAAGCAAACCCACTTCATCAAAAGTTCTTCTAGACTCTCACTATATGTTGAACCCCTCAACCTCGAGTTACAACAAGCACAAGTGAAACCTGTGTTATGATGAAACTATAATGGAGAAGAAACATTTGCCATGATTCATGGAACAAAACAAAAAAAAAAGGAAACATAGGGAACCGGAGTAACATACAATGATTGCACACTCTCAAGCATGTTGATTAGTAGTGAAAAAAAGTATCCTTATAGTACAATAATAATTAAAAAGAGTAAAGTATTTTTTGATTCTTCACAAATATCACAGTCCAGTTTAATCTTTAAAAAAAAAAATAGAAATATGATCTAAAATTTAAAATAAATTCATGTTAATTCTTTTAGAAATTAATGTGGATTTTTTTGAATTTTACAAGAATAATAATTTTGTCTAATTGAATTTATTTTAAATTTCAGAAAAATTATAAATTGATTTTTAAAAAAAAAGTAAAAAAAAATAAACTCCATAATTTTTGTCAAGAACATAAAAATTATCTACTCTTAAAATATTAGATTTACCAAAACAAGAAAAACAATAAATAGCGATGTAAGAATCTTTTAGATGGTTGAAATCCTTAACTTAAAGGGTTAAGTCTCATGAGAAAAAAATGGCTATGTCATCATATTATTTGATCATAACCATTTATTATATATTTTTCTCTTTCTTGTCTCATCATTAACAAGTGGTTGTGATAAAAAATATGATCATTTTTTTCACATAAGAGAATCCACGAAGGATACCTTTTCGGTCGTGGGGGAGCGTGAGGAGCGGAGTGGCAAGGTGGAAATTAAAGTGAAAAAGATGTTCGTTTTGGTTACGCAACTCAGTGCTTTAGAGAAAAACTTTGACTAGAAGCAATAGGAACGTGGTTATTTCTTCCGTTCTGGCTTTCTGGCTTTCTATAAAGTCTTAACTTATGTAAGTCATGCGTATGTAATAAATTAGAATAAGAGATTTATCTTTATTTCATGTTGTACTTTCTATAAAAAGAAATAAATAATCAAAGGTGTGGATTCAGATGCTGCCACGTCATACAAGAGAGACTGGACATTTATGGATGGCTGTTTTTTTAGCTATTTTTTAAAGTCTACCTAGAAAATATGAAATTGTTGTTGTACCAATTTTTTTATGGGATAAATTAATTAATGTAAGAGAGTATTTCTCATGTTGTGAGATAAAGTTAATGTGAATCCTACTAAAAATTAAAAAATTAAAATGGGATTTACCTTAATTTTGTGTTACCCACAAGAAACTATCTCCTTTAACATAAAATTAATTTATTCCTCCTATTATTGGTCCAGAATTATTAGCACGTGTATTGACCCCAAAAAGTACTGAAATCTAATGTAATTTAAAAAATGAATAAAAAATTAAGGTATAATTAAAACTTTTAATATTTTTAAGGATTCGCATTTTCTGGAATTACTGGATATAAATTATTTGCGATAAGTCAAATATGATGTCATTTTGGGAGGAAATCATGGTGTTTTTGTTATTTTAATTTATTTCAGAATTATAATAGTCTTTATATTTATAATTTTTTAAGATTTCAATACCAAAATAATGTCACTTTGGCAATAAATTCTGATAATTTATCTGCATTAACTAGGGGTGTACATCAACCAATCCAAACCGATTCAAGGCGCGGTAACCGAACCGAAAAATCGATAACCGCATAAATCGATAACCGAATAAATCGAAAACCGAAAATCGAATTTTTTTTTGCAAATTTTAATTGTATTGAATCGGCTTTCAGATTGGTAGATGAAAATCGATCCAATATATTAATTTCTCTCTACCTACTTGGGTTTTTCCTCAATCATAGCCCAAAAATTTCTAAACCCAAGATCCATTAACCCATTAACTAAACCCAAGAAAAAAACCTAATCACATTTTATAAACTATATTATTGTTTATTGATGCTTTAGTATTTTAAAAAAAATATTACAAAGCCAATATATACAAAAAAATATTATTTGCACAATAATTATGAAACAATTTTTATGATTTTAAAAAAATTAAAAACCGATCCAATCCAAACCGAAAAAAATGGATTGGATCGGATCGGATTTGAAAAAAATCCAAATCAAATGAAGATTAAATTATCAAACCGAAGGAATCAGATCGGATATTTTAGTTTTCAAAACAGATCCAATCCAGACTGTGAACACCCATAGCATTAACTGCAGAAACATTTTTTTCTTATTTTTAATGTATTAAATATTTTTATATAAAAACCCTGTTAATCTGTATTTTAACAATATAAATGAAGAAAAAAATAATTATATTTACTAATCATTTGTTAATGACATAAATTTGATTATTAATTATTTCTCAAACTTTTAAATATGAAATTTTACTAATGTTTAATATCCTCTTTTTAGATTATTTTGTTAAAAATGTTATTTAATACATTATATAAAATCCTTTTTTTGATAAAAATATTACAAAAAAAAATTTAAATATATATTATCCTTTTTTTAGATTACTTTTTTAAAATTCACTTTTACAAAAAAAATTATTTAATATTTTTCTTTTTTCATTATAAAAATAAATAAAGTAATAACTGCAGGATAAAGATCCCAGGCCTTGGAACTTGTACCTTTTTTAAAATATAATAAATAACATCGCTTTGCGAGAGCACCGCAGATACAGCATCATATTTAATATTATTTATTGCATTTTGTGATTTTGTCCATTCCTACTTCCTATTAGTTTATCTGTTTATCACTATAGTTTTTTTGGATTCTACCAGCATTCGAACTTACTACAGTTTTTTAATCGTCATCGCATCAGATCCACACTGTAGACCTTGTTAATGGCACTTAATTCAGCTTCGTTTTAGAAGAGGGTTCATCATCGGATCCCTGTTTATACTATTTTCATAGCTCGAGTACTGGGGTGTGTGCCATTAATGATGCATCTTTTGTTGGATTGCTTAACGTATAAAGTATAAACTAAATTCGCTTCTTTTTTATCTAAAAAACCCTGATATAATTTTTTTTATTTGTAAATATTATTTGGCTTCATTCATTCTCATGAAATTTATTTTTTAATAAAGCAAAAAATGAATGACTCCTTATTAAGGATCAAGTAATACTTTTTATTGGATGCTTTTAATATATATATATTTTGGAGAATCCATTTATCGCCAATTAAATTTATCATTTCTTACCATCAAATTTTAACATTGATTTTCATCGATCTGATAATTATAATTTATTAATAATATTTATTAATTAATTATTAGTTCTCGGTGATTATAACAATTAAATTAACGAAAATCAACGATTAAGATTTGATGATAAAAGATAATAAAATTAATTAATGATAAATATATCTTGCGCTTGTATATAATACAATACTTGCACTTTTGGAACAAATATTACATGCTAGCTTGTCATGTATTTTTTTACACACGTACTTCCTTAATACAGTTGTTTTACTAATTACTAAATTCAAGTCTTAAAAAACTTAAAGTCAACCCAAAATTTAGTAATAAGTAATTCATTTAACGTGTATGATAAAATAAGTCTTGTCCGTTAAACAAAGTAAGTTAGCTTAAATTTAAAAATAATCAAGAATCTATTATATTATTGAATAAGAATATAATTATTTAATTTTAAATTTTAATCAAAAAAATTTAGTTTATGTCATACATGTATTAACTATAATAAGAACTAAAATTAATTTTCTTCTATGCATAATACGAATATTGAACTAGTTGTTTACGTGAAAAAAGTAATAAATGTTTCTTGAGTACTTTATTTGATAAGTTTTAGAAAATTAAATTTTTATGATATAATATTTCTAGAAAGTATTTTTTAACTTTTATAACAATTATTAACACTAAACAAATTTAATTATCATAAAAAATATTTTTTATTAAAAAAATTAATATGTAAGAAAAAAATTAGACAACCTAGTCTAAATGTTGTATTTTTCTACTTAATAGTTATTATTTTTATGTTGAACGAAATTATTGAGGCATTAGTTGAAAAATTTTATTCTATTTACATAGAGAGTTTTATTAAATAAAATGCACTCATTTCTATCACCAATAACGATTATTCGGTCGTACCTTGTCTTTCTTTTACTTTTTTCTCACTTTAAACGGTTTACTCTAATTTTCCGTGAACATTACAAGAAATATTACCGTAAAAAGAAAGAGGAGAATAAAAAGAAACGAAGGGTATTAATGATGAAAGTTACCTAAGAAAACCGTGTAAATACTTCTCCTATATCATTAAATCAGAATAGTAATAGGAGAAAAAAATGATAAATGTAATTTAGAATCTGATCTAATAGTATTGGAGAGTAATAGGTAACGATAGACAAAAAAAGAAGAAGATAGAATCAAATGTTGTCAAACTTGAGTTTTTACATAGAAATGGAAAGGGATGGAAGAAACGTAAAATGTAGAAACGAAACGTGAAATTTTTACTTTTCACTACTTAAGGTCCAAATACAAAATTATATATATGCATTAGGGCTGGCAATACGGGCCAGCCCGCCCCGAGCCCGCCCCGACCCGCCCCGGCCCGTTTTGACAAAATGGGTTGAATTGAGCAACCCAACCCGTTTTATGAGTGGGTTGGCGGGCTACGGGCCAGCCCGCCTAAAATAAAAAAAATATAAAAAATATAAAAATAAAATACAAAAAATTAAATTCTGCATAAAAACACATATTTTTTTTTGCATAAAAGCATATAAAAATCTGCATAAAATCCTAATGTGCTTATGAAACCAAGAAGATCAGTGTTTAATAATCTACATATAAATATGCATCTTTCAATCCAGAAATAATAATAAAAATTAAAATCATATCAAGGTAAAACAGAATATCAAAACAAGTAACAAAGTGTTGTATGAGCAGTCCATTGCATGCAGAGAAATCTAGGGCACGAAGTTACAAAATAATTGGGTAACCTAAAAAAAAGGGGGCTTGGCGGGCTAGCCCGCCCCGTGGCGGGTCGAGCCCGACGGGCTGGTGGGTTTGGCGGGGCGGGTTTGGCGGGCTGGTGGGTTGAAAAACTCAACCCAGCCCGCCCTGTTTGGTGGACGGGGCGGGCCAGCCCGACGGGCTCAGCCCATTTTGCCGGCCCTAATATGCATGCAAAAAAAAAAAAATTACATAATGAACATGTCTTGAGCCACTTATCTATCTAAAAAGAAAAATTATTTTTGATAACTAAGTATTAAAATTATAAATAGTGATAACATAATGGATAACCAATCTGCTCTAACTACTTCATACACTCTGCAGATTTTGGATCATCGCTCATTAGGATATAATTCCACTTCTTTCAATGCACACAAAGATCCAAAAACATAAAACGATTCTCATAGCATAACTTATAAATTATAATAGAATTGCAGTTTTATAAGACATAATTCTAAAAGACATATATCCAAACAAAAAGATATAAAGATACTATGCATATGATTCAGGGAAAACAAATATTGGATTTTTTTAATTCCTTTTTTTTGTAAATATCTTTTTTTAAATCGTTTTAAGTACAAACGGTCAAAACAGTAAAAACGAAAGTTTTTATGCTTTTACACGGCGTTTTTACCAGTTTTTACCAAGGACCATTTTTACTTGCGTTTTAACACGCATCACTCTAGTAAAAATGTGAGTTTTTACACTAATTTTTGACAACAATTGATAGAATAACTTATCCCATGTAAATAACATTAATCTTTTCAATCGAATAGAGATCTAAGGGCTGGTGTATAAGGCTTGATAGTATAAACTTATATTATACATTATGACATTTTCAATTGTTTGATGTAACTATCGTATAGTATAACTTATACAGTATAACCCCTCAATACATCGAAGTAATGTATAACTTAATCAGGCTTAAAGGAATGAGATTAGGCCAAATAAAGAGTTTATGTATTTATTTTATTTTTTTGGCATCCTGAAGGGGAAAACACACCCCAAAAAGAATAGGCTAGAAAGGACAAATACACCAAGTTTTATCAAAACCACCTAAATCAGCTAAATACAAAAAGAAAATACCAGAAGGGGGAGAAGGGAAAATACAGAAGTCCTCTTGCTCCGGGTTCACCAAAGGAAAATTATGTAGATACAAGGTATGTTTTGATGATAACAAAATGACAACAACAAAAAGAGAAGAGCTTTGGTCAAGAGCAAAAAGCATTAACCGTATGTGGATATTGAAGATATATGATGTAGCCACACAAGAAGAGTAATGTTATATCAAAGTGGCAAGATCATTGGATCAAGAGCAACAAGGAATAATTAGAAGAGCAACACCAAGATCAAAGATAACTAACCATGATGAAAAATGATCAAAACCAACAAAGTGTCAAGCATTGTCATATCCAACAAGTCAAAGCATCAAGTTCAAGAAAAGATCCAAGACACAAGATATAAAGCTAAGTCTAAAATCATATTTGGAATATATCTTTAGGACTTAGAATATATGTGAGGGTATATGGTAGATTGCATTGCATGAGCTCAAAGTTTTTTTCAAGGTAAACGTGTTTTTTCAAATTGCATAATCATAATCTTTATATACTTGAAATAAATTTGAAAAATCCAAGAAAAAGATCTTTGACATATTTTAAAACTTCAAAACATATTTATCAAGTCAAGATCTTTCACAAAAAGTGGTTGGAAGCAAGCTAGAACACATTTGAACCTAAAATTTGTTGCTTAATTTTGCTGCTGCCTTCCATACAATTTTTCGTATCTAAGATGATGGATTTGGATCTTGTGGTCTTCATAAAAGTTGTAGATCTTTCTTTTATCTTTCCAACGAGACCAAGATCACATCAATCCGACAAGTATAACTCAAGTTATGCCCAAAATATGAAACAGTGTTCTTGCTGTCAATAAAGTATTCGAATACCGGATGCAGTATTCGAATACCAGATGAAGTATTCGAATACCATACGAAAAGTATTCGAATACTTGCTGGGAAAAAGGCTTATAACGGTCATAAACGGCTATAAATGAAGTATTCGAATACCACACGAAAAGTATTCGAATACTTACTGGGCAGAATGCATAAAACGGTCATAAACGGCTATAAACGGCTAGTTTTCAATGGAAACACTATAAATACATTCCTTATGACCCTAAAACGTATTGATCACCATTCCTACACATCATAAGGATGATTTGAGAGCTTCTACACTATTATTTGCATATTCTTTCATATCTTTCAATGATCAAACATATTTGAGCTCATATCTTGAAAATCCATATACCCATAGTGCTTCAAGTTGAATATCCACACTTTGAGAGTGTATATTCATTTCCAAATATTTCCCTCCTTGTATTATTGAGTTGAAAGGGTTGTGAGACCCATTGTTTGAGAGGTAGCCAAATACCTAAGTAAATTTGGAGTGAATTGTAAGGTTACCAAGTACCCGTAAACTTGGAGATTGAAAGGTATCCAAGAACCCGAAATCTTGGAAGATTGTAAAGGTTTGTCAAGCACCCGTGAAGCTTGACCGTTAGTGAAAGAGTTGATCGAGCGGCTTCAGTCTGGACGTAGGTCACAAGTGGTGGTGACCAAACCAGGATATATTGTGTTAGCAATTCTCTAAACTCTAAGCTCTTTATTTCTAGCACTTTAATTGATTCTTTGATATCTTATATGTGCCAGTATAAGTTCTACAATTGTGTTATATTATACATTATGGATTGTCTGAATTACCTTTCCACATATCAAAGTTTGCTTGAAATGATTATTTAGAAACTAGAAGGGGGCTTTTGCGAAAATTTTGTAATACTCAATTCACCCCCCCTCTTGAGTATGGAAGCCACATTCCTAACAAGTGGTATCAGAGCTTAGTGCTCAGTTAGAGGTTTAACCACCTAGAGTTAAAGATCCTTGTTGGGGCTTCCAATATAATTTAATTTTAAATCAAACAAAAAAAATGCAAGGCTTTGAATGTGATAAACCACCATTCTTTGATGGTGAGGATTTTGAATATTGGGTTAAAAGAATGGAAGTTTTTATTCAATCAATTCATCTTTATATGTGGCATGTTATAGATGAAGGTTTTTCGTTGAAAATAGAAGAATGCACGAATGATTTCAATAAAAGATGTTTTATCTTCAATCTTGAGGCTATGCAAATGCTTAGAAAAAGTGTATATGATGATGCATATGCTAAGATTAAACTTTGCATGAATGCTAAAGATATATGGGATACTCTTATTGCCATCTATCTTGTCAATGATGATTCTGTGCATAAAGATGCATATAGAGAGCAAGAAGAGCAAAATTCATTGCAAGAAGAAAAAGATGATGAATACACTCAAGAAGGGATCAAAAGTGATCAAAGAAGCTCAAAACCTCTTTGTGACAATGATGACATTCAAGTTGAGGTAAATAATATAAACCTTGATCATAGTCCTTCACATGATAATTTGCAATGTGCGTATGATGAGTTGAATGATAGCTTGTTGAACTTGAAAAATAAAAATTTGGCTTCTATGCAAAGTATTTGCTTCATTGAAAATCAAATTCAATCTTTGAAAAATATATATGATTTTCAAGAAGAGGACATATCCTTGAATTGTGAATCCTCAACCATTCTTAAAAATTACAATGATGTTGATAATCAAGTTAAGAAACTATCATCCAAACTCTCCATAATTGATAATCCTACATGCTCATATTCCATGTTTGAAAATGAAAATAATAGTGATACTTTTGTACAAGGAAAACCTATAAATGATTATGGAAATAATATTTTGGACACTGATAATAGAAAGAAAGCCAAAAATTTGAGAGTTGAACTTGAAAAGAACAAGTTATCTTGCAAACACATTATATGTAATTATTGTGGTAAAGTAGGACATATTTCTCATTTGTGCTATCATAGAAGAAATTCTTGCAAGAGAAATAAGTTGGTTTGGGTTGTCAAAAGTTCTATAAATGCTATTCCTAACCCTCAAAGACCCAATATGAAATGGGTACCAAAAAGTCCTTCTAGCATTTCCAGTGTGAAAAAAAATTATTCAAAATTATGGACAAAAAGGTCAGGAGAAAAAGGAATCATCAAGGAAAATGCTTCCTAGGTCCAATGATGGAATCATCAATCAAAGAAATAATGGAACTTTAGCCAAAGCTTCTCACATGCACAAGATGGAACCCAGAAGGTTCAAAATCCAAAAAGAGAAGCAATGGATAAGAAAAAGTCACCACTTGATTACAAAGGCCAAGGTATCAAATATTTTTACCTCTTATGCTTATTTACATGTGAATACAATGAATATGAGGTATATATCCTTTAGGCCTTAGGTAATGGATAAGATCGTATGTGCTTGGTTTGAATGTTGAAAATTATGAATGGCACATGATTATATCTATAGTTTTCACTTATATGTTGATTTCTAACATAGCTGAATTGTTTTACGCATATCTTGAGTTACAAAAATCATTTTTAAGTGAAACCAGTGATCATTGAAAGCTATCTTGATAAACTTTAATTCTGGAGATTTTCATAATTTTTAGTTAAGTGTAATGCTCCCAGAAATCTCGTGAACGTGGCTGTTCTGTCATAAACTCTGTTTTTGACTAGTTTACTTAAAATGAGCATAACTTGAGCTGTACAAATCCTTTGAGCATGAAACCAGTGGCATTACAAAGACAGCTCAATCAAGTTTAATACTAAAAATATTTAGAATTTTTGGATGTGTACATTGTTCCAGTAAATTCGTGATTGTGACTTTTTTTGTTAAATACTCTATTTCTAATGCAGTGAATTTAACTGGTCATATCTTGAGCTACAGAAATCCGATTGACATGATCTATATCTTGTTAGAAAGCTTGAGATGTGTACTATAACATATCCAAAATTCAAATTTTTTGAAGTACTGACGAATTCCCAGTCTTAACTACACGATTACGGGTTTATGAAAATGAAACTGTGGAAATGTTATTAACTTTGTGCTTAATGCTAAATTGATTATTTAACTTATTATGCTCAGTTTCTGTGTGATATTATCGATTAGCATAATGAAATGATGATCAATGACTAACCCCTACGGATCCAAAAGTGGATACCAAAAGTGCTTTGAATTATAGGATTACAACTACTTCAAGAATGTATTCAAGTGAAATAAGTCTATTCAACTTGAGACTTGAAAAGCATGAAAGTATCCAACATATAAGAAGGGATGAAAGCTTGATAAAGTATAAGAATATTTATGATAATCTCAAGGAGTCACATTCTAAATTGAAAGAATTCAAATACGGTGACTTCTATCCCTCTTTGTGTTCTAAATGCTCCATGACTGATAATTAGGGAATTCTTTGAGACTTAGTTTCTATGCTTATATATTCTATTGATTGTGTTATTCTAGCAATATGCCCTAAATGTTATTATATATGCTAGTAGGCACATATATTTGTTACAATAGCATGATAATCTTTTTTTAGCT
>JAVKPL010014061.1:0-11905 GCA_032173675.1 Gastrolobium villosum
TATAGGCCGCAATTTATTTCCAAACTGGAACTACACAATCTGCCTCTTCTTATTGAAGTACTCTCTGGTGAAGTAATGTGGTACATACTGCAGTAAGTTACATTTTCATCACCATTGGATCACAGCCCAACAGTTAATGAAAGTATAAATATAACTGCATTTATTTTCACTACTTGCATGGTATAAAGTTTCCTTACATACGATATATGTATTTAATTTACTGCTTAACCTAACTTAATCTAACCGGTCAATTTTGTTGTCAGAATATAGTATAAATTATTAAAAAGGCCGTCACCTGCTACTTTAAGATTTTGGGTGAAATGATTTTTTAACATGGTATCAGAGTTTAAGGATCCATGAGGTCACGAGTTCAAGTCTCACCGCCCCCCACTTTTAGGTGGAATTACAAAAAACACAAGGCAACCAAAAAAATGGATTTGAGAGAGAAGGGTTTATAGGTGCTTGAATTATGCTCAACAGTATTACCTCTAACTTAGGAAACCATAGAAGTTATTGGGCTACAGTGCATGAGAATCCAAATAACCATACTCTCACTTATTGGGCTTGTATGTGAACATACTATTGGATTATATTATTAATATATCCAACATAATTGCCGGACAAAAATTGACCGTGAAAAAGGGATTTTCTGAGGAAAATTTTTTAGCTCCATTTGTGAAGGGGAAGGTAGTTGTCTTTGTAAAATTATTTGTCTCATGTATAATATTAAGTGTCAGTGGATTTAATTAAGAAAAGTGCATTATGGTAATTTGACTATTAAGGGAAGTTTTTTAAATGGGTAACTGGTGACAGTTTCAGTTACGTTAAAAAGAAAGGAGGTTCTCTGATAAAAGGGTCTGCAGAAACCATCTCCTTCATTGTCTGCCTATCATAGTTGTATTCAATCACTGTCAAAGAAGATACAAGTAGGGAAAAGGGTCAAGACTCTGAGAAAGACATTCCACCATTAAAGTTCTTCCGCATTAATGGAGAAAGGTACACTTATGTGAAACTCATAAATTCTGAAGATCCTCTATCATGTTCTTGGTATGATTTTAAGATGAACATGAATCATTGATTAACTGCTTACATGTGGTATCAGAGCAAGTGTTTAAGAATTTATGTTTTTCCATGTATGATTATGATGAATTATTGATTTGGAAAAAAAATTAGGATTCTTTGCAAATTACCAATTCCGATTTGAAAACTGAACATTTCTAGAAGAATTGCATGATTTAATTACTGAATGTGTCGATTTTCATTACTTGCCTCCATGATTCAATGTATTTTTGAATTCAATTCACTGTTACTTTTGGCAATTTGCTTCTCTTTTTTTTGTGCCTATGGAGAAAGCCTATCGTGAACCATTGTTGGTATTATGGAAAAAGTGAATGATATTGGATTTCATATTATTCTTGAAATCAATTAAATGTGCATCATGATTAATGGATAATATTGGCATTCAGTGTTCGGTAACAGTGCGTTGATCACTTCCATTTGCATTTTAATGGAATTCAATTTTTTTTTAAAGCCATTCAATTTTTATGCCATTAAGGTACTGAATATTGAAAAAAAAACGTAAAGGGACATTGCAAATAAACATGTAAATATGTATTCTGATGATATTGAATGTGAAAATTGAATAATTATGCAATATTCACAGTTTTAAATTGAATGATTATGTGATGTGATTGGATTAATATTGAATGTGAAAATTTAATCCTATTATTGTTTATGAAATATTAAAGTTTTGGAATTAATTATGGTAGATTTGTTAGTCACCAAAGTGGCCAAATCTTGAAGAGTTATTTTAATTTCAAATATTATGATTTTATTTCAATTACCATGACTGTGATGCTATGAATAGTATGATATAATATTCTGGTTGTGGTATATTGAAGTTCATTATTATAGAACAGTTGGGGATCAACCCAAAGGTTGGTTATTTGTTTTATAAAATGAACATGGATGTTGGCATATTTCCTCACATTTGGACATCCAAAGATGACAAATATTTATGATAGGGGTATGCATCATTGCCAAATTATGTGAAATTTATATAGCATCATTATAGTTAATGTTGTATGTTAATGGATCCCCAAAGGTGAACATTGATATGCATTGAAGTTAGTATATTTGAATTTGTGAAGTATGTTAGTAAGTGACATGTATGTCTCAAAGCATTAATGTTTAAATATTATTCCTTGCAGTACCTGTTGCCACACATTCCATGTTCTCAAATGTTGCAGTTTTTAATGGGCTGAGCTTCTCTGAATGGAAAGAGCAAATCCAATTTTACCTTGGGGTAATGGATATGGATTTGGCTCTTAGAGAAGAGGAACCTGGTGCTATTACTCCTGAAAGCACTGAGGATGAAAGGAACCATTTTAAGAACTGGGAAAGATCCAACAGATTAAGTTTGATGTACATGAAAATGAGCATAGCAAGCAACATTAAGTCAGCTCTTCCACAAACTGAAAGTGCCATTGAAATGATGAAACTTGTGGAAGAGCGCTCCCAAACTGCTGATAAGTCTCTTGCTGGGACACTTATGAGTACACTGACCACCATGAAGTTTGATGGTTCGCGTACTATGCATGAGCATGTTATTGAAATGACAAGCATTGCGGCAAAATTAAAAGCATTGGGAATGGATGTGGATGAGAACTTCCTGGTGCAGTTTGTATTGAACTCATTACCGTCTGAGTATGGTCCTTTCCAAATGAACTATAACACCATGAAAGACAAATGGAATGTGCATGAATTGCACAGTATGTTAGTTCAGGAGGAAACCAGACTTAAGAATCAGGGAGCTCATTCCATCAATTATGTAAAGCATCAAGGAGCTGAAAAGAATAAAGGTAAGAAGCATGAGAAGAAGGAGGAGGAGGAGGACCCCTTAAAGTTGATGAGGCCTCTTCTTCTAAAATCCACAAAAAGGAAAGTAATGCAAAGATGAGGTGCCATTTCTGTAAAAAGGAAGGGCATTTCAAAAAGGATTGCCTGAAACGTAAGGCTTGGTTCGAAAAGAAATGTAAGCCTAGTGCTTATGTATGTTATGAATCAAACCTGGCTGAAGTTTCTTATAATACTTGGTGGATTGATTCTGGTTGTACTACTCATGTTTCTAATACAATGCAGGGATTCCTTATGACCCAAACCACAAGGCCAAATGAAAAGTTTGTCTTTATGGGCAATAGAGTGAAAGTTCCGGTGGAAGCTGTTGGGACTTACCGTTTAATTCTCGACAGTGGATATCATTTGGATTTATGTGAAACTCTTTATGTACCTAGTATATCTAGAAATTTAGTTTCAATTTCCAAACTTGATGTTGCTGGATACTCTTTTAAATTTGGTAGTGGTAGTTTCAGTTTGTACAAGCACAATCATTTGATTGGTAATGGTACTTTATGTGATGGATTATATAAATTATGTCTTGATAATCTTTATGCTGAAACACTTATGACTCTGTATCATAATGTTGGTACTAAACGTACCTTAATTAATGAGTGTTCCGCTTACTTGTGGCACAAACGTTTGGGACATATTTCCAAAGAAAGGATGAAAGATTGGTAAATAATGAAATCCTTCCGGATTTAGACTTTACTGATTTAAATGTTTGTGTGGATTGTATTAAAGGAAAACAAACAAAACACACAAAGAAAGGAGCCACAAGGAGCACACAGCTTCTTGAAATTATACACACTGATGTACGTGGTCCGTTTGATGTTAATGCCTTCAATAAAGAAAAATATTTTATCACTTTCATTGATGATTATTCACGTTATGGTTATGTCTATTTGCTGCATGATAAGTCTCAAGCTGCAAATGCTTTGGAGATTTATATTAATGAAGTTGAAAGGCAATTAGACAGAAAGGTGAAGATTGTCAGGTCTGATAGGGGTGGTGAATATTATGGAAGGTATGATGAAAGTGGACAACATCCGGGCCCATTTGCTAAATTTCTGGAAAAGCGTGGTATTTGTGCTCAATACACAATGCCCGGTACACCGCAACAGAATGGTGTATCTGAAAGGCGTAATAGGACCTTACTGGATATGGTTAGGAGTATGTTAAGTAATTCTTCTTTACCCGTTTCATTGTGGACTTATGCTCTAAAAACTGCCATGTATGTATTGAATAGGGTTCCTAGTAAGTCAGTTCCAAAGACTCCTTTTGAACTTTGGACTGGAAGGAAACCTAGTATAAGACACCTGTATGTTTGGGGTTGTCAGGCAGAAATTAGATACTACAATCCGCAAGAAAAGAAACTGGATGCAAGGACGATCAGTGGTTATTTCATTGGTTTTCCAGATAAATCGAAAGGGTATAGATTTTACTGTCCTTATCATACTACAAGGATTATTGAATCTGGAAATGCAAGGTTCATTGAGAATGGTGAAGTTAGTGGGAGTGAAACACCACGTAAAGTGGATATTCATGAAGTGAGAATACAAGTTCCATTGACTTGTAGCTCTAGTAAAGTTATTGTTCCTTATGCTATTGAACCAATCAATAATAATGAAGGACAAATTAATGATCCCACTACTCATGAAGAAATCATTGTTGATGAACCGAATGAACCCATAGTAGAAGAACCACAACAGATAGCATTAAGAAGATCTCAAAGAGAAAAGAGACCTGCTATTTCTAATGATTATGTGGTATATCTACAAGAGTCTGATTTTGACATGGGTATTCAGGATGATCCAGTAACGTTTTCACAAGCCATGAATGGAGAAAATGGTGATAAATGGTTAGATGCTATGAAAGATGAGTTGAAATCTATGGAACAGAACAAAGTTTGGGATCTTGTTGAGTTACCAGAAGGGTGCAAGAGAGTTGGTTGTAAATGGGTCTTTAAGACCAAACGTGACTCTCATGGTAACTTAGAACGTTACAAGGCCAGACTTGTTGCAAAGGGATTCACTCAGAAAGATGGCATTGACTATAAAGAAACTTTTTCACCAGTTTCAAAGAAGGATTCTTTAAGAATTATTATGGCATTGGTGGCTCATTATGATCTAGAGTTACACCAAATGGATGTGAAAACTGCCTTTCTAAATGGAAATTTAGATGAAGATGTGTACATGGACCAACCAATGGGGTTCATAGAAAAGGGTAAAGAGCATATGGTGTGCAAACTTAAGAAGTCAATATACAGACTTAAACAAGCTTCACGGCAATGGTACCTTAAGTTTAATGATACTGTTGTTTCCTTTGGATTTAAAGAAAACATTGTTGATCGATGTATATATCTGAAGATCAGTGGGAGCAAGTTTATATTATTGATTCTGTATGTTGATGATATTTTGCTGGCAACTAATGATTTTGGTCTTTTAAATGAGACTAAGAAGTTTCTCTCTAGTAACTTTGAAATGAAAGATATGGGCGAGGCAGCTTATGTGATAGGAATAGAAATATTCCGTGATAGATCACAAAGACTGTTAGGTTTGTCTCAGAAAGCATATATTAATAGAGTTCTAGAGAGATTCAGAATGGAAAACTGCTCATCATCTCCAGTTCCAATTCAGAAAGGAGATAAGTTTAGCCTCATGCAATGTCCTAAAAGTGAATTGGAACGAAAAGAAATGGATGCAATTCCGTATGCATCATTAGTTGGGAGTTTAATGTATGCTCAGACTTGTACGAGACCAGATATTAGCTTTGCAGTTGGGATGTTGGGTAGATACCAAAGTAATCCCGGTATGGATCATTGGAAAGCTGCAAAGAAAGTACTGAGATATTTGCAAGGAACTAAAGGTCACATGCTTACTTATAGAAGGTCTAACAACCTTGAAGTGATTGGATACACAGATTCAGATTTTGCAGGATGCGTAGACACAAGAAAGTCTACATGTGGTTACCTGTATCTCTTAGCTGAAGGAGCTATATCATGGAAAAGTGCGAAGCAGACTGTAATAGCTGCGTCCACTATGGAAGCTGAATTTGTGGCATGCTTTGAAGCCACGATTCAGGCTAAATGGCTACGGAACTTTATTTCAGGGCTTGGATTGGTCAACAATATTGAAAAGCCGCTGAAAATTTATTGTGATAATTCCGCAGCAGTCTTCTTTTCTAAAAACGACAAGTATTCCAAAGGTGCTAAACATATGGAATTAAAGTACTTTGCCGTTAAAGAAGAGGTTCAGAAACAAAGAGTGTCTATAGAGCATATTAGCACCGATCTTATGATAGCTGATCCCTTGACGAAGGGATTACCGCCCAAGACATTTACTGGTCATGTATGTAGAATGGGCATTATGTCAGCTAATGAATGATGACAATTATTGTTATGTATTAAGTATTGACACTCTGAGCTCATTGATGAATATATGTTTCTGTTATTGTCTTATTTTCAATTTATGAATGCATGCAAGTTTATGTAATGATATTGAAAATGTTTATGGTCCATTATGAAGACATTATTGTTGGACATAATGTGTACTTCCTATTAAAGTATCATGTTAGGAAGAAAAGTCAATATAGTAGTACATGGAAGGGACTATGCCGACTTGATAGCATACAACCGCTATGACTCTTGTTAATTTTATTTCTAATAATGAATTATGATGAGGTCAATGTATAGAACCTTTAGCCTAGTAAATGCGCATTATAATGAATGTTGATTAAATCATGAAGGGACACCTCATGACATGAGCCAAGTGGGAGAATGTAAAATTATTTGTCTCATGTATAATATTAAGTGTCAGTGGATTTAATTAAGAAAAGGGCATTATGGTAATTTGACTATTAAGGGAAGTTTTTTAAATGGGTAACTGGTGACAGTTTCAGTTACGTTAAAAAGAAAGGAGGTTCTCTGATAAAAGGGTCTGCAGAAACCATCTCCTTCATTGTCTGCCTATCATAGTTGTATTCAATCACTGTCAAAGAAGATACAAGTAGGGAAAAGGGTCGAGACTCTGAGAAAGACATTCCACCATTAAAGTTCTTCCGCATTGATGGAGAAAGGTACACTTATGTGAAACTCAGAAATTCTGAAGATCCTCTATCATGTTCTTGGTATGATTTTAAGATGAACATGAATCATTGATTAACTGCTTACGGTCTTCCCACATGTGACATGGCAACAAAACCACTTAGTTTAAGGATTCACTTTTCATAATTTTGAAATATCTATACTTGCATTGTTGCTTTATTCAACTTCAGCTTTTCATAAGGATAATAAGATATGAATAACCAATTGGTCACACAGCATTGATGTATAAGATTTACATTTTCTAGCAATAATAGTTTTATTTTCCAACATCAAGTACTCTCCAAGGGTATAACCAATTGATTCCCTCTCCTTGAACTGATTCTAAGCAAGAAAATTACAATCAATACTTACAGATCAAACAGAATAATACTTAAAACAAAAGACAAGAAACCATCTTAAGGGATAAAGATGAAGCAAATCAAAAGCTCACCAAGCAATGTTGATCAACATGGGAAGCCTTCATGACAATCGTGAAAGAGGGATTTTTAGAACTGAAGGCTGTAGCTTTCTTTAAAGCTTCAGTATTTTCAGAAGTCATTCAGTGGTAGGGATGTGCATGGGTCGAACCGAACCGGTTTTTTTGAAAAACCGAACCGAATTGGTTTAAATGGTTCGGTTCGAAAGTGGTTCGATTCGGTCCAAAACTGGTTCGGTTCGGAAGTGGTTCGGTTCGGTTCGGAATCGGTTCGGGTCGACTCTCTTTTGAAAAGAAAAAAATTTAAAAAATAAAGTTATAAAAATTAATTTGGTTTGGTTTGAAAATGGTTCGGTTCGGAACCGGTTCGGTTCATGAACCGGTTCTAAAAACCGGTTCGGTTCATGAACCGGTTCTAAAAACCGGTTCGGTTCATGAACCGGTTCTTAAAACCGGTTCGGTTCATGAACCGGTTCTTTGAAAACTGGTTCAGTTCATAACTATTTTTTAAAACCGGTTATTTTATGGAGCGGTTCGGTTCGGTTCATGGTTCGACCCACTTTTTTGGTTATTTTGCACATCCCTATTCAGTGGTACCCTCCATTTCCTCTGAAAATTTGAACAACGAAATTTGACCTAAAAAATTCAGCAAAGTGGATCTTGGGATTGATAAAAGAGAAAGCTCCGTTCTTAATTATATTTATCGAAATAACAAAATATTCAAATCCTATAACAAGAATCTTAAATATCCTTTTATAGCCCAATTCAATTAAAATTTAAGTCCCCAAAATAAGGAAAGAATATAAAAATAATTTTAACCGATTACATATCAATCAGCATTAACCAAAGCTAAATTGGTGAAATAATTAAAATAACAAAAACAAAGATACACATATATCCCAAAATAATATACCAAAAAAAATAAAATTGCACATGCCCGATTTTAAGCCAATTTTAAGTGCTTCAGTTCATATTTTTAATTGTGAGATAAATAAAGTGGGATTCGCTAATTTTATTTTAATTTTTTAAAAAGAGATATATCTTTTTATATGAGTGTATCATGATGGTATAATTTCCCCTTGTTTATATAACTATATTGCTTATATATGTTTCAATGTAATGAACTATTGATATGCTCTGTTGGGCCTTTTATTAACAAAGTTACACGGCTACAAGACTCTAGGAAAAGAAAATATTGTTTTTATGTTTGGATATAACTCAACGCCTTATAACCTTTCAATTTCAACTAGTTGGGCCCAAATTTGAAACCCGCTTCCTTTTTAGTTTTGTATTAGGCTTCCAAAATCCTCGTCAGTATTTGGTGAGGGGTATGTATAGGTCGAACCGAACTAATTTTTTTCAAAAATCGAATCGATTTGGTTTAAATAGTTTGGTTGGAAAATGGTGTGGTTCGGTTCAAAATCGGTTCTGTTTGGTTTGGAAGTTGTTCGGTTCAATTGGAAACGGTTCGGTTCGGAAGTTGTTCGGTTTGGTTGAAAACGGTTCAGTTCTATTCGGAAGCGAATTGGGACGATCCTATTATGAAAAGAAAAGAAAATTAAAATTTAAAAAAAATAAAGTAATAAAAATCAATTTAGTTCAAGTTGAAAATGGTTCTGTTCAATTCTATTCAAAAAACAATTCGATTCTTGAACTGGTTCTAAAAATCGGTTCGGTTCATGAATTGATTTTTTAAAAACCAATTCGGATCCTTAACTGATTTTTAAAAACTGGTTATTCTGAGTGCAATTCAGTTTGGTTCATGGTTCGATTTTATTTTTTTGGTTATTTTGAATATCCGTAATTGTTGTAAAGGTTCCACATTGATTGAATGCTTAATACTTGCATCTTAAGCTAGGTTCAGGTCGATGGGGACAACTTATAACCTACCTCGTAAACTTAATGTTTTAAAGCTTTTGGCTCACAAGTAACCCACTTGATGGAGATATGGCTAAAATGGAAATGTTTTGGTCCCTATCAAACTAATGTCTGTATATGAGAACGAAGGTTTGGAAATGTTTTTTATTTTTCACCTATTTTTTATGGTCAATTTTAATACATGTATGAATCTCTGCACGTTAATATTACTTTAAATATAATAGTTGATCATCGGAGGATTGATGACGGAACTGAATTTGTGTACAACATGATGCGAGAATAGAGTACAAAACATTGAAATCAGTAATGAATGTTTACAATTTGGGCAATATTTTTATCATGTGATAGGAGATAATTTTTCTCATGTATGTGGAGTCCACTTTCAGGAGGAGAAAAAAAAAATTAAAGTGGAACCCATCTTGAATTTGTGTGTGTAGGAGATAACTTTTTTGTTATGTAACATGAGAATAATAATTCCCTTACGATCAACCACAGCAACAACTTTTTGGTTCTTTTTAAAATTAAGAATGAGGAACACAATCCAAAAGACACAAAAATTAAGAGTGGAGACTCAAGATATCAACATCATCAATTAGTTGTTCGCATTCTTACCCAAGTAATGACCTATGGTTGCTTCAAAAATAAATAAATTCACCACCAAACCTATATAAAACAACAAGCAATCGGTATTGCTTGTTTGTTGCTGAGTGCTGACTCATAGAAATTGGCCATAACTGTGCATAAATGTATGCCTAGCTCAATATACGTTAAACATAATTATTTCAATTTTTTTGTTAAATTCAAATGGAATCATATATTGATTGCATTTAAAAAATACAATTATAAAACAAGCAATAAGTCTTTGAATGCCTTCATAATTAAAAAAAGAAAAAAAAATATCGTGAATGGAGCTGCTTGGTTTTGTTTTAAGGAGAAACGGGTTTAGCTTTTGAAGATACAGAAATGAACTAGTTATGTACAAGTCAATAGCTATTCTTTAACAACTGGCGAAGAACATTACACAGAAAGCTTCAGTGAGGCAAAAAAATTAATTTAATCTATTTAATAAAATAATTACGCATTTATTACAATTTTGGGAAAAATAATTACGCATTTATTACAATTTTGGGAAAAATTACGGATATATTGCACACTGTGACGCCTCTTTTGGGCGTCACATGTGACGTCCCAGTGAGGCGTCTCAGCCTAAAGGGAAGAAGCCCCCAATGGGACGTCTCTCGTGTGGTGCTGACACGTGTCATTTTATTTCAAAAAAAATAAATTAATTTAATCATAAAACTTATGAAAGTCATAACTTTTGACTCGAGTATCCAAATCAGGTAATTCTTTTTTTGATTCCACATGACTTTTCGAGATCTACGCAATGACATCTCATTTGATATATTTTATTTCTCACAAACACAATTTTAATTTGTAAGAATTGTATTATAAGAACAATTAATCCCAGAAGCATCCGAGTTCTGGATTTGTGATTTAATATAAAAAAATAAATAAAATTTTGATTTGTAACCAAAAACTTATTTATAATAATTTTTTTATTATAACAAAAATTTGGTTAGTGATTTAAATTAAAAATAAAAATAAAAATCATTATTAATAAAAAACAAAATAAAGATTTGATTTTTGTGATTTAGACGTGATTGTGACGTGTCAGGTTTTGACACGTGTTGACACATGTCACATCTTTAAACTCAGAAACCTCTGAGTTCTGCGTTTGTGATTTAATACAAAAAATAAATCAAGATTTGATGTGTGATTTAAATTAAAAATCAATTTGAAAAATCCGTAGGAAATAATTAAATAAATATTTTAAATCTCTAAGGAAGAAGGATTACCTGATTTAAACTCAAATTATATTTGTGAGAAATAAAATATATCAAATGAGACGTCATTGCGTATATCTCAAAAAGTTACGTGGAATCAAAAAAAGAATTACCTGATTTGGATACCTGAGTCAAAAGTTATGGCTTTCAAAAAATTTATGATTAAATTAATTTTTTTTTGAAGAAAAAAAAAAATGACACGTGCCGGATAGGTTCATCCTTCAAACTATATTTAGCTTGAGCATTTGCCGGATCCTATTAAAGAGGACACCTCTAGCAATTTTTTTTTTCCTTCCATTTTTAGGATTCAAACTCGAGACCTCTAAGTTAAGATGTTAGATTTCTTACCATCTATACCATATACCAAGGGTGTTTAGTTAATTTCCTTCCTTTTTCAAGTATATATAATACTGTAGTGTTTGAAATTCAAGGGAAGCTATGCATTGCTTACCGTAATATCTATGCTACAGGATTAAAAGAAGAATTTTATTAATTTCATGTTAAAGGAAATAGTTATCTCATGTCATAGAGACAAATTAATGGGCTCCACCACCTGAAAACATAAAAAGAAAAAAAAGTGGCACAACTATCGAAGAATGTATAGGAGAAAAAACTTATGTCATGTGACATAAGAATAGTTTTTTCCCTTAAAAGAAAGTGAAATATCCGTTATATCTGTATGATGAAATTGGAATTAAAGCTTAGAAATTTAATTTAATTCCACACAATTAGGATCCGTTCAGAATCAAAAAATTTATGTTTGAGTTA
>JAVKPL010014062.1:0-11980 GCA_032173675.1 Gastrolobium villosum
AGCATTTCCAAAACAATAAAGCATGTAACACAGCATGCATAAACCCATCCCCATGGGACATGGTGGAACAACAAAATGGCTAAACCGAGGACACGAAAGCTTACCTTGCAAGCTAGCTATCCAAGCCAAGAGTCCAACCACTCACAAGTCCAAAAACAACAGTATCACAATCTGATATGGACCAATAACACGTCAATATTTATGCATCACAAGCATACAACTTAAAGACTACGCCTTTCCTTTACGTTTTACGTCTTAAGGCTTCCAACAAAGCCATAAGCCCTTAACCACATGATTCTGACTTGGTTTGTTAATTACAGAAGTTCAACTTCCTTAATCTAGGGTCCACACACACCCAATAGCTTACTGTTCAAACAGCACAGCTACTGTCTGCGCAAACCCAGGATATCCGGATATCAAAAGGGACATATCCGGATATGCCATATCCGGATATCACACTTGACATATCCGGATATGCCATATCCGGATACCCAGATCCCATATCCGGATATCAATATCCGGATACCATATCCGGATACTGATATCCGGATATCTGTTCGACAAATATCCGGATATCTCACGACAGAATGCAGTTTCTGCATTTCGTGAATATCCAACCCAAAGATCCAACTTTTAACACATGTACACGTTAAAGCATGCATCTTTAGTCCATTTTAGGTTCATATACATTATACCCTCTTGTTTATTCATTAAACATGGCCAAGACATCAACTTTAAGCATCAAAACTTAAGATCAAAGGTGAGGAAACTTACCAAAGCTCAAAACAGAGCAAGGTGTGCTCTTGGAGCTCTCCCAAGACACTTCCAACACAGCCACACAATGGTGTACGAAAATGCACACCAAGATGAGTCCTTTCTTCTCAAAGGTGGCTTCTTGGATCACTCACAACCAAGAAGAAACTCACAACTCACATACCACCCCAACTCAGCCCTTCCACAACCCTCAAACAGTGACAAAACACAGAGGTGAAGCTCTCCATACACACAAAGACCTCAGCCACACACAACCATGGTGCAAGGAGGGAAGAAAATGAAGAAAGATGGTTACGTGGGAGGTTTGTGTATGGAGGAAGGGGTGAGAACACAAGGAAGGTGATCACTCAGCTGCAGCACACACACACTCACGTAGGGGGGCCAATATGGCCTAGGGTTTTGTGCAAGTTTAGTATTTATAGGCACAAGCCACTAATCGCGCAGTATTAGCCTTAATAGCAAAGTAAAAAATCTTGATCCCAAACTTTGGAATCTCGACCTACGCATTTTTCTAAGATTTGTCATATTTTTATTTTATTTTTCGGAGCACCTTTCGGGTACGCGCTTTTCCATAGCCAGTATCAGTTCTGGCATCAGATTACGTCATTTTGACTTGAAACTTGTTTTACAAGTCCTACATAATATTCTAGTAATTATCATGCATTCGTTATAATTTTCCGGGATACTTTTCCGGTACGCATTTATACCGAGTAGCAGAACCGGTATCTGCGCTTTTCTTCCGAAAAGCGACTTTCAGCATTTTTACTCACTCAGTATAATTATCTAAGCCCATTAGTAATTATTAGGGTCAATTATGGAATTATTTCCTAATTATCATAATTAATTCACTAATTATCTTAATTAGCGGTGCGGGTTCTTACATTCACCCCACCTTTTTAAGGATTTTGTCCTCAAAATTAGAAACATACCTGTCTCGAAAGTCGGGATACTGTCGGAGAAGCTCATCCTCTCGCTCCCAGGTACACTCCTCAGGAGTTCTTCCTGACCATTGCACTTTGACCATCGGAATGATCTTGCTTCTAAGCTGTTTCTCGCCTCGATCGAGAATCTTGAGTGGTCCGACGGGAGTCTTTAGGTTCTCCCGAACCTCCACATAATCCGGCTGCACCACGTGCGAAGGGTCTGCTATGTACTTCCGAAGCTGAGACACGTGAAACACGTCGTGGATGTTGGCTAAGTTCGGAGGCAAGGCGAGTCGATAGGCAACTGGTCCTACTCTACCAAGGATCTGGTAGGGCCCAATGAACCGCGGGCTCAACTTCCTCACTCCGAGTGCCCGTCCAACACCGGTGACAGGTGAAAGTTTCACAAACACGTGCTCACCCTCACTGAACTCCAGTGGTCGATGCTTGACATCATAGTAGCTTTTCTGGCGATTCTGCGCCTGCTTCAACTTTTCCCTGATCATCTGGATCTGCAGGGTAGTATCTTGGACAAAGTCCAAGCCAAAAAGCTCCTTGTCTCCAACCTCAGACCAGCAGGTAGGAGTCCGACACCTCCTACCATACAGCGCCTCGTAGGGGGCCATGCCCAGACTAGCATGAAAACTGTTGTTGTACGAAAATTCTACCAACGGAAGGTACCTATCCCATGCAGAACCCTGCTCCAAAGTGCAAGCTCTCAACATGTCCTCCAATGTCTGGATGGTCCGCTCAGTCTGTCTGTCAGTCTGAGGGTGATAGGCGGTACTCAATCTCAACTGTGTACCAAAAGCCTCCTGCAGCGCCTCCCAGAACCGAGATGTGAACTTCGGGTCCCTATCACTGATGATACTCTCGGGCACCCCGTGAAGCCTCACAATCTCGCGGACATAAAGCTTGGCCAACTGCTCTGTAGTGAAGCTCACCTTCACTGGAAGAAAATGTGCAGACTTGGTCAATCTGTCCACAATGACCCAAATAGAGTCACAACCAGCCTGAGTCTTAGGCAATCCCACCACGAAGTCCATGGAAATACTCTCCCACTTCCACTGTGGAATCTCAAGAGGTTGAAGTTTACCAGACGGTTTCTGGTGCTCGATCTTCACTTTCTGACATATTAAACACTTGGACACGTAGACCGCTATGTCCTTCTTCATGCCCGGCCACCAAAAATTTCTCTTTAAGTCCTGGTACATTTTTGTGGCACCAGGGTGGATAGTAAACCGGCCCTTATGAGCCTCTGCCATAACCTCTTCGGTCAATGGCCCTCGAGGAATAACAATCCTCTTCTGGAACAGCAGCAATCCATCCTCGTTCCAAGACACACCGTCCTGGTTCTTCACGTAATCGAGGCACTCTCTTTGCACTTGCGCCTCTTTGATCTTTTCCATCAGCTCATTTATCACTTCTGCTGTTTCCATTTCGAGCAGTGCGCCCCCGAACAAGGAGTTCACTCTCAAGTCTCTGAACTTCTCGATCACCTCGTAGTCGTTCATCATTAAGCTGGATAAGCTCATGGATTTCCGACTCAAAGCATCGGCTACCACATTGGCCTTGCCAGGATGGTACCTCAACTCAAAGTCGTAGTCCTTCAAGAACTCCATCCATCTTCGCTGTCTCATGTTCAACTCCTTCTGGTCAAACAGATATTTCAGGCTCTTGTGATCACTGAATACCGCAAACTTCATGCCAAACAGGTAATGCCTCCAAATCTTGAAAGCAAAAACAATGGCTGCCAACTCCAAGTCGTGAGTTGGGTAGTTCTCCTCATGAGGTTTCAACTGTCTTGAAGCGTAAGCAACCGCTTTCCCTTTCTGCATCAGCACACAGCCTAGTCCTTTACCAGATGCATCGCAGTATAGCTCAAACTGTTCCGCAAGATCAGGAAGGACTAACACTGGAGCAGTAGTCAGTCTCTCCTTCAACTCCTGGAAACACACCTCACACTCATGTGTCCACACGAATGGAGTCTCCTTTCGGGTAAGGCGAGTCATTGGTAGCACCATCTTGGAGAATCCTTCTATGAACCTCCTATAGTACCCGGCCAAACCCAAGAAGCTTCTAACTTCTGTAACCGTCTTGGGCCTCTCCCAATCCATCACGGCCTCAATCTTGTTAGGATCAACTGCAACTCCATTAGCAGAAATCACATGACCCAGAAATTTCACCGCCTTGAGCCAAAACTCGCATTTTGACGGCTTAGCATATAGCTTTTTCTCTTTTAACACTTGCAACACAATCTTCAAGTGCTCAGTATGCTCCTCCTCCGTCTTGGAGTAAATCAAGATGTCGTCAATGAAGACGATCACAAACTGATCCAGGTACGGCTGGAAGATCCTGTTCATGTAGTCCATGAACACTGCGGGTGCATTGGTGAGTCCAAACGGGATCACCAAGTACTCGTAGTGCCCGTACCTCGAGCGAAACGCTGTCTTTGGGACATCCTCCTGCTTTGCCCTTATCTGATGATAACCGGACCGGAGATCAATCTTGGAATACACACAAGCACCTCTGAGCTGATCCAGCAAATCATCAATGCATGGAAGAGGGTACTTGTTCTTGATTGTCACCTTGTTCAACTGTCTGTAGTCGGTGCACAACCGCATGGTCCCATCTTTCTTTTTCACAAAAATGACCGGTGCTCCCCAGGGAGACACACTCGGCCGAATAAAATCTTTCGCTGAAAGCTCCTCAATATGCTTCTTCAGCTCCGCCAACTCTGGTGGCGACATCCGGTATGGAGCCAACGATATAGGCCCCACACCAGGCAATAAATCAATGGAGAACTCTATCTCCCTCTGCGGTGGAAACTCAGGAATCTCCTCGGGAAACACCTCGAGGAATTCCCTCACCACAGGAATGCCAGTGAGATCCTCCTGTGTCCCACTCACCAAACCTCCCAACATGACATAGCCAAATGCCCCTGCTCTCAAGCCCCTCCTCGCCTGCAGGACTGAAATGAACGGTGAGGAACTGGATGTGGATCCACCCGGAGACATCACCACCTTCTTGGCACAGCAATCAATCGTTGCACAGTTTCTGGACAACCAATCCATGCCCAGAATAATCTTAAGGTTGGCCATCGGCAATCCTATCAGATCTACCGAGAAGTCACGGCCATCCCACTGAAACGCTACATCGCGATGAACAGTGGAGGTCAAACATTTTTCTCCGGTGGCGGTGGTCACCCGCATCGGTGGAGAAAGCACATCACTGGGCAACTCAAGCCCCACAGCAATAGGGGTAGCAACAAAAGAGTGCGTTGCCCCGGAATCAAACAGCACATCAATAGCTGAACCACCAATGGTAACAGTACCTCTGACCAGGTTCGGAGCTCTGTCCGACTGCTGACGATCCAAAGTGTAATCACGCCCCGTAGAAGGTGGCACTGCTGGTGCCCCAGTAGGAACCATCTGCAATGGCACAGCCTGCACTGCAGCAACTCTCGCCGTCGGGCAATCTCTGGAGTAGTGGCCCTCCTTGCCACACTAGAAGCATATCAACTGTCCGGTAGAGCACGACCCAAAATGTGACTTCCCGCATCCCGAACATCTGGGAGCAGGAGGTCTAGCGGTGTTCCCCTGAGTAGCAGTCTTTCTAAACTGATTTGGCGCTTGCTTAGCCGCCATCTGCTTTCCCTTGCCCTTGTTTGTAAAAATTTTGTTCTTCCAAGGAGTGGAACCGCCGGTACCCTGTGGCACCTCCATCTTGGCCTTCTTGGCCTTACTCGTGCTGTAGAAGTCCTCAATATCACGACACTGCTGGACCAGTGTCCCAAAATCTCTGGAAGCAGATCCAGCTAAGTAACCAGCAATATCCTCACTAAGTCCCCTGTGGAACTTAGCAGCCAAGAATGTAGGAGTAGGCCTCGCCATCCTGAAGTGTGAAAACTTCACCAGCTCATTAAACTTGGCCAGGTACTCGTCGACAGACAACGAGCCCTGAACCAACCGGTCAAACTCCCCCTGCTTCCTCTCCTGTGAGTCATACGGGAAGTACTGACCCAGAAAGCTCTCCTCGAAGAATGGCCACGTCATCACATGGCCCTGCATCTCGTAGACATGAGAAAGGTTGGTCCACCACTCATGGGCCTCGCCCTCCAGCATATAAGTGGCGAACAACAGCTTCTGCGGATCAGTGCACTGCATGATCCAGAAAATCTTGTCTAGCGCCTGAAGCCATCTAGCAGCAGCAATGGGATCATACGATCCGTCGAATGAAGGTGGCTTATGCTTGCGGAAAGCATTCAGCCGGCGATCGATCTCGTCACGATCCTCAGCAAATACGGGGATAGTCTGCATAGCCCCCGTCAAGTGACTGCCCTCACCCATCTGACTCTGGGTGTCCTCCTGTTGACTAGGCGGAGGTGGAGGCGGTGGCGGCGGTGGAGGTGGTGGAGGACCCTGGCCAGCAGCAGGACCAGCCCTCAACTCCTCCAACATGACCCTCATCATAGTCATGTTGGCCATCCGGTTCTCCTTCAGAACCTCTGCCGTGGTTTGCCGGTTCGCATCTCGAATAGCGTCCAGCATTGCCCGGTTCGCCAGCCTCGTGGCTTCCTGGTCGGCTAGTCGGGCCGCCTGCATCTCAGCCAATGCAGCCAGGATAGGATCCGATTGATCCTCGCTCGTACTCGTGTTCCTCCTTGGTGGCACCATGACTCTGCACAAGTTACACAAAGAATGAGTTGATCAGGCCCACGCCATGTGGTCACATATGCATTATCATAACACACACTAATCAGAGAGAACGCAAAGTAGACACGCAACGACACATCCTAAGTTATTGCAATACATACAGGCTTTTTCCTAGAAAGTGCTCTGATACCATAAAATGTAACAGCCCGTGTTAACCCGGATTGTTAACATACTATCGTATTTAAGCCATGCTTAATTAAAATGCGGAATAACTTTTTCTTTAATTCAATTACGACGTCATTAACCTTAGCCAACTTGATTACTTAATCAATATCATAAAAATACTGCCTGTATGTAAATTGCAAGACAACTAACTGAATACCTCGTACATAAATATAATGTGAGTATCTAAAACCACAGGACTACAACATGCAGCCTAGGTCAAAATCCTGATACTTTAATTACAACATTAAATTAAAAGACAATAGTCGAACCATGTGGCATGGACAAACCCCATGCTCACCAAATAAGGCAACAATGCCCAAACAACAGTCTCAACATAATAATATCAATAAAGCGGAAAACATAACAGCAGTCAGCATATCATCATATCAACTCAGCTCGGGCCT
Organism: Gastrolobium villosum; assembly: GCA_032173675.1. Lineage (NCBI taxonomy): Eukaryota > Viridiplantae > Streptophyta > Magnoliopsida > Fabales > Fabaceae > Gastrolobium > Gastrolobium villosum. Next base: position 6,982 of record JAVKPL010014062.1, read on the forward strand.
CCTGCCACCAGAGCCCTCAACATTACCTGATCCTAAAATAAGCGTCCCCAAACGTGGGGTGAGATCTCTAACAAGAAATCTCAGTAAGACAAGGGGTCCTCAAGGAGTCTCCACCCCAAGCTCACTTACATGTGTAATATAAGTTCAAAACAGTATTTACAATATAAGTTCCAAAACTATGCGATGCAGCAATTAATCATGCCATGTGTGTTTATCAAATCTACTGGCCAGAGAAATGTAGGAATACGTCTATGCCTACATGAGTACATGGATACTACCTGCACCTCACCCACAGCTTCACCATCTTGTATGTACTACATACTCAGGCTTACCGTCTAGGTGGACACCACATGCATCTCATAAAAGCTCATTGCATATAAATAGCTCAACAGCATTTCCAAAACAATAAAGCATGTAACACAGCATGCATAAACCCATCCCCATGGGACATGGTGGAACAACAAAATGGCTAAACCGAGGACACGAAAGCTTACCTTGCAAGCTAGCTATCCAAGCCAAGAGTCCAACCACTCACAAGTCCAAAAACAGCAGTATCACAATCTGATATGGACCAATAACACGTCAATATTTATGCATCACAAGCATACAACTTAAAGACTACGCCTTTCTTCACAAAATCCGGTTCTGTTCGACCCATGCACATCCCTAATTTTAACCATTAATAATTAAATCAACGGTGATGGTTGTGTAACTTACTATCTTATATTTTTTTCTCCTCCCTTATCATCATTAATTCACACATGTACGATTATTATTGCCATACATGACATGGTCATGTTAATTAGCACATGAGAGAATTCATTCCCGATTCCGATTTTGTGACGGTACGTGTTTCCTATTTTTGTATATTACTGATAGGGGTCAGTATTTGTACTCTTTTTTTTTAATACACAAGACACCCACCACCCTCTATTGCTGCTATACCTATATGCTATAACCAAAAATGTCCAACTCATCCTCACTCAAGCTACTATATATATATATATATGAGGTAGGATCATTTGACATCGGTGTCAAATTTCAAATTTGAAATCGGTGTCAAATTTCAAATTTGATACCTCATCTAAGAGCCATTAGATCAAGAAAGATCAACGGTGTCACATGCTTACAAATCAGAGCCGTTGATCTTTTTTGATCAAACGGATCTTAGATGAGGTGTCAAAGGATCTTACCCCTATATATATATATATATATATATATATATATATATATATATATATATATATCGAAAATTTGCCATTCCAGAAGGAAACTTTGCAAATTTTTATGTGCTAAGGGATGGAATTTTTAGTAGTACACTCGCATGCAGAGAAACACAATATGGGTATTTTCAAAATGGAATCCTTACCTAGGAGGGACGAGGAGAGGATCATGCAGAAGATCAACCAGAGAAATGGTGAAAAATAAAAAGGTGGGAGATTCTGGACGTGCATTAATAATTGATTCAATTTTTTTAATATTGATTTAAAATAAAATCTGATTTCTTCTCCCATCCTCTGTCCGCACATTTGGAATAAATTTCTTTAAAAATCGTTTATTTAAAAGGAAAAAAACACCATTCTAAGAATTTTGGGCAAAACGATTGTCGGATTAAACCTGATTGGAAGTTTAATTTGATTGAATAAGTTTTTTCAAATTAATGCATAAAGCAAGTCACCTGATGAGACTAATCCTGTAAATAAAATATGTCAAATGAAGTGTCATTGCGTAAATCTGGTCGAAATATTATGTGAAATAAAAATATCTTCTGATTTAGATACTTGAATTGAAAATTATGGTCTTCCGAAATTTTATGGTTATAAAATTGTCTACGCTGACACGAGTCCCGTTATTATCACGATTAACACTAATTGTTTAGGGAGGTGCTTTTATTTTCCGTATTGTTTGAAAAATTAATTTTTTCAGTTATTTTATTTCAAAATCCATTGGTTAATATTTTTATTATTTTATTTCAGTTATTTTTCAAACCGGATAATTTATTCTTTTCAATCAATGAAATAGTTAGTTAATTTGAAACTCTTACCAAAAAAAAAACTCATAATTGTTTTCCTTTTCACTTCATAAATAAGTTTCATTTATCAACAATGGTGAAATAATATTATTTTATAATTTGTTAATTTTTTATAGGACTTACTAAATTATATAGCATGTACATAATTTGAATTATGTTAAAAACATAATAAATTTAAATGTATAAAGTATAATAATCACTATTATTTTAATTAATTAATTTCTTTTCATGCATATAATATGGTAAGTCTTTGCATATTTTTAGTATTAGACATGTACAAACTACAAAGTCCTGTGGAATGAAATTTTGATTTTGACACTATGAATATATTTCTTTTACTTTTAATATATTTAATTATTGGAAATCATGTTCTCCGGTCGCACGAGAGCAAAAAATCTTCTTGCGCAAATTTGTATTCCTTGCCTACTAATATTTTTTTCTTTTTTAATATAAAATGTGTGACCCATATTTAATTTATCTCTACTTTTCTTCTCTCATATTTTCATGCAATATAATAAAAAAGGAACCTTTTAAACATTTTACCTCTTGTGACGTCATTCTACATATAATATTTAAACATATAATCATTTTACATGCAATATAATCTTTTTTTTTTTGGTAAACATCATCATACGTATAATCTTACCAAATGATTCTTATGCTCGTAATGCTCATACAATCATTACATTATTTCCCCTTTTTTGGAACAATATCTCTCAATATCTCTTCAAATAAGAATTTTTCATTATAATTATCATTATTTTTATTTATTTCTTTTTTTCATAATTACTATTATTTTAGTTTATTTATTTCCGTTTGAACGAGCACGCAATTATTTATATAGACTTGCATGAGTACAAAACATTGCAAAATGAAATATCAACAAAATATTTTACTGGATTCTTGCGAATTTAAGAATTAAGAATGATTGTAATTTATTTTTACATCACAATTTAAGTTTATCTTAACCAATTCCATATTTTTCGCTGAGGAAAAAGTCCATACGAACTTCACGTTGCCCACAAAATGGTTATTTCTATAATTTATCTTCCTATCAGGTACCTATCTTCTACTCTTTTATGTTCATTTTTTATATAAATAACTTTGAAATTACTAACTATATATACTGGTTTAGTGTGTTGAAGATGTGTGCTTCCTTGCATACAGGAGAATCAAATAATTCTTATTTTTAATGTGAATTATTTAATTTTTATAATTATATGTGCGATTAACATGATATTTGCGATAACATGTCATATAGGATAGGAAGGTGTCATATTGTTGCTTGATCACATGTCATACATGAGCATAGTAGCTATTATGTCTTCAGCGACTAATATGATAGTTATTATGGGATTATTTTGATTTTAAATTATCCTCAAAAATTAATTAATATTTATTATGATTTTTGTTAAAAATCTAGATTAATAATGAAATTAATTAATTTTGAGTAATTAACATCAAGACAAATAATCGTTATGGAGATTATTTTGATTTCAAATCATCCTCTTAAATGATAATTATTATGATTGTTGCAATATAGATTAATAATTAAATCAGCAATTTGGATGATTTAAATCTAGAAAAATAATTAAATTAAATTTCCTAAGAGAATAGTTTATTTTGCGAGTAATTTGTGGATTTTCTGAAATGGTCATGGAATAACACACGCTGCATACAACATTCATGTATTATGATTGTGTGGAGCACACGCTGAGATAAAGTGACCGGATAGGGATCAGTATTTGTACTCTCTTTTATTAATACATAGTGTTTATATCTTTAAAAAATATAGAATTGTGTGATTTTATTTAAAATTATTATATTCTATACTAAGAGAAATAGTAATTATGGTGAGAAAAAATAAAAGATTTTTTTAAATTAAATATTAAATAAAAAATATTAATTTTAGCTAAAATGACTATCCTTTAAAAAAGATAATCATTTTTTCCTTACTGATATTATTTAAAAATAATAATAATAATTTTACTCAAATAAATTAAATTAAACTCTCGAGAGATTGGTTATTGTGCCTTTCATTTTTTTTTAATTATCAGTATACCCCCTTCTTAAATTATATATTAGTTTTATTTTATTCCAAAATTATATATCAATATGCTCTTGTTTACCGATAATAACTAGTTTAATGACTTTAATAACTATCAGCAAAGGCTTATAAGAGAGGGTTCCAGCCAAAATCTTTTTATCCCATTTTTTTATCATTTTCTCCTATTTATTTTTCATTTTTATTCCAACCCAGTTATTAACTTTAATAACTAGTATTTTCTACTTGTGCACATGATGGTGTACTTACACCAAAAGAAAACCCAAACATTGCACATGCTTCTACTTACATTACTTGTGGACTATATGTACGGCAACGATATGATCAAACTCATTCTCAACCCCAAAAATACACACATCTTCTGGTTGAATATTATTTCCTTTGCAGAAATCTAACCATCCTTTTGTCAGTATTTGGATCAATGGTTGTTCATGGTAAATGACCGGCCACACTCTGCTCAGTGGATCACGAAGGAACACCTTCATACCGTCTACTTCTACTCTTCCCCTGGGAGACAAGGGCAAGCGTACTGGCAATTTCTGCAGTAAATACAAGTTCAAATGGTCAAAAACCCAAATAGAAGAATGAGCAACAACATATAAAAACGTGTGTCCCACAAAAAGTGATAAACTTAATGAGAAGTAAAATTTGGCACTCTGTCATATGGGAAATTACAAACATTCGAAAAACAAATTGTCTCTAGGAAAGTGTGTAGCTATCCACAAACATAAACTATATAACAATGCATAAACACAGGCTCAAACAGGGCTTGTTAATATCGTACAAGAAAATCACTGTCATCCGACACCACACAACAGAAAGCGTCTACTGAGTGTTGTGTCTTGTGTGTGTGTTTGAAGGGACTGTCATTATCGCACTCTTCCATATGAGAAAATACATAT
>JAVKPL010014063.1:0-11832 GCA_032173675.1 Gastrolobium villosum
AAATCCTTCCGGCTGGCTCTTCAAAGCTACACAGTTTTTCGACTTTCACCATACTCCAAGACAACAAAAACTCCATATTGCCTATTTTCACATGGACGGACCAGCCCTTGCTTGGTTCCAGTGGATGCACTCCAACCACCCATTCCATGACTGGCACAACTTCATTATGACACTTGAAGCTCGTTTTGGTGATTCTCCATATGCTGATCACATGGGATCACTTGCAAAACCCCAACAGACGACCACTGTTCAAGCCTACATCACTGTATATGAGTCCTTAGCAAATCGCATTTCCAACCTCCCATCAGAGTTCCTATTTCACGACTTTATCCCTGGTCTTAAACCAACAATCCGGAAAGAGGTACAAGCTCTCCAACCAACAACCATCTTTCAAGCCCAAGGTCTCGCCAAACTCCAAGAAGACAAACTCTCTGACCTCATTTGTATCCACTTCACCATCAAATCACCCACCAGGTGTTCGACGATTAACCGCAGAAGAAATGAAAGTCAGACGAGAACAAGTGCTCTATTTTAATTGCGATGAACACTTCTCCTGTGGCCATACGTGCAAAAACTCTTCCACTCCTTTACTCCTTGATGATAATCATATTGACCCAACATCAAATGACCTTCTCCAATCTTGGACACATCAAGAACCTTGGAGACAAGGTTCATCTTGATGGAGAAGGGAATGATACAAACCCATGATCCCATGATTCCATGAATATGTAACTGCACCTCCATGTTTTGTGTATTATTTAGTTGGGTAGTTATTCTCCATATTGTTTAGTTGGGTAGTTACTTTCCATTATCTTTTGTTTATGCTTCACTTGTGATCTTTATTTAAAGACCCATTATGAATGAAAAGATATCAGAAAATTGCTTCATTTAATTTATTTTTCTCTTTTCCTTAAGTTCAGCATACACAAATCTTTTTATCTTATTTCTTATCCAGACAGGGCAGAGAAAAAGAGAGAGTATATATGCAAATGTAATTTTATTCTTTAATCTAATGCATAAAGCATACAATTCATGGATGGTTTGATCCTTTGATGGAAAGTTAAAGCCATTCCCAACGAGAAGCAACTTAGAGGATGGAGCAAGTATTGGGATATGGATCACAAGCTACAGGATAGGAGGGACAAGGTGGAGGAGCATAGCAGAACTTTAAATTTTCCATATAAGTGGTGCAACCTCCAGCATCGCCATCTCCATTAGAAGTACTGTTCGCATCTGCGACACTTAAAAGGGTAGCATTGCAGAACTTCTTTCTCAACTTATTAGTCAAGCAAACATAATAGATTCCATCTCCAGTCACCACCACTTTATCTCTGCTTTCGCCTTCTAATGACACTGAATGCACACCTGTATTGTATATATGTTCCATTTGGCCACAACCACAACACAGAAAATATAAAGTTACTATTCCGCAACCTATTCCTTTTAATATGACCATGTTGTGTGAAAGACGTCATTAATGGACCAACTTATGTCTGAAAGAATTTATTATTCCATAACAAATCAACGAAAAATAGGAAATAATTATTTTAATTATTAACCATTGACTTATGGATGAATGAGGTTTACCAAACAAAAAAAAAAAAAACAAGATATGAGAAAATAGGTTCTGTTTGATTGCTGTTTTTAAAAATAATTTTCTAATTTTCAGAACAAAAACACAAAAAAACACATTTGGTAAACTTGTTTTGTAAAAAGAAATATTTTAAAAACTGTAACTGTTTTTTTGTTTTTAGAATCAAATTTAAAGAACATGTCTGAGTTATTTTTGTTTTTAACTTTCAAAACAAAAAACACAGAAAATAACTGTTTTCATAATTATTCTACAAAATAGTTTTAAAAACAAAAAACTCAAAACACAATCAAATATATTTCTTTTTTATATACTTTTAGTAATTTAAGTTTTGGTTAATATCACTAAACTCTGGCATCTTGAGTTTTTAGTCTCTTAGAATATAGCTTGTTAAAACATGGTAAGAATAGTTTTACTGCCCATATCGTCCTATCCAATTCGAATCGAACTAGTCGAATAATCAATGAAGGGACGGATAATATCCAAAAAAATATAAGGAACAAACATTTGAAGAATGAGAATCTACTTATAAATTCACATAAAATAGTTGAATGAAGTTCAATTAATTCTTGAATTTTATGAAATTTTACTGGGCATACTAAAAACTTTTGATCCATAAAATGGATTGATAAAATATAATAATTATAAAAAAATTCAATAAAATAACTGTTCAAAATCTTCCGCTGGAATCAATTTAGAATATATCACTAAAACAAGACTGAAAACTTTGTAAATGAATTTTATATATAAGATTAGGGGATTGATTTTCTCATTCTACATGAGAATACTTTCTCATGTTACACACACAAACATGAGCAAGGTCCACAAAAAGTAAGAAAATAAAAAAGTCAAAATGGATCTCACCTTTTAATTGTGAGTATAACATGATAAAATTTTCTCAAGTAAAATGAGAAAACTATTTACCATAAAATTAAGGAATCAATGTTTCTCTTGTGTGCTCACAGAAGAGTGAAAAGGAAAGAGAAAGAGAAAAAGTGGAACATGTAAGTGCAAGAGATAAAGTTGTCTCTATTTTGCGGGAAACGCATTATCCCCAACAAAAATTAAATTAAAACAACAAATATTTTAAAGGTTTTTTCCATTCAATTTTTATTTTTTAATTCTTTACCTATTCATTGATTGGTTGACTAATCTAATTCTTGTGATATAGATCATAAAATTAGCCAAAATCTTCCTACCAAATTTTTAATATATATATATATATATATATGGGATAGGATCCATTGACACTGGTGTCAAATTTTGAAATTTGACACCAAATCCTAACAGTTGATTTCCGCCAATCAACGGTCATCATTTATTGACAATTAATGATTAATTAATAAGTGTAATTCCCAATAAATGATAACCGTTGATTGGCAGAAATCAACGATTAGAATTTGATGTCAAATTTCAAAATTTGACACCGGTGTCAAAGGATCCTGCCCCTATTGTCAATCATTAATTGTCAATGAATGATAACCGTTGATTGACAGAAATCAACGGTTAGGATTTGGTGTCAAATTTCAAAATTTGATACCGGTGTCAAAGGATCCTGCCCCTATATATATATATATATATATATATATATATATATATATATATATATATATACTCATGATTCAAACTCAAACTCAAATAATAAATTAGATCAATTCATACCAATTGATCGATTTTAAAGGTGCTAGCGTCGAACTTTAAGAATATGCTAAAGTAATCCCTAGAGTCATCTACGGGCCACCACTTAAACTACCAATAGTGAAGTACGTACGTACCGTGTATTACACTATGTTGACTTGGAATAATCCAACTTCCAAGCAATTGCCACTAATTAATGAAACATGGCAACGAACCAACGACTGACTTTTCCTCATTACATGGAAGTTACGTTCTATCTAGAGACCCACTGACTTTTTCCTCACCAAATGAAAGGTTGTTCTTATAAATTTTTAATTTTTTTTTATTAAATTAGTATCTTAAAAAATCAGTATTTCTTACATTGGTCTTAATAGATGAATTTAATAACTGTTTGATAATAATAATTTTAAAACGACTTATACAATAATAACATTGTATCAATATATTAACCTTTTATTTTTGAGGAATTAATTTGATAATAATTTGATAATAAAATTGTATCAATATAATTTTAAAACGACTTGTTTCTTATCCAGACAGGGTAGAGAGAGAGGGGTATTTTCTTGTCCCTTTTACCCTTTATTAATAATCATTTTATCCCTTAGGCTTTGTTTGGGAGTTGGTTTTAAGAGGGGAAGGAAAGGAAAGGGAGGGTTTTAGTAAGCCCTCCCCTTGCTTGGGAGTTTAAAAGAAGTAGAGGAAGGAATTGAGGATTTTTACTAAACCCTCCAAAATCCTCCTTCTTCCAAAAATTAAAGTTCCCCCAAATTGGGGGTTTAAGGGGGGAAATATAAAAAATTACTTATCTTACCTTAGCATTAAAATGTAAAAGCTACATTAATGTGAATCATCTTTAAACATGACATTATTAGAAAAGACTCAAATACCGACAAAATCTATCGACAAAAAATTTTTCGTCAAAAATAATGATACTTTTTTTGATGAAAATCATATACGTCAAATTTTTTTCGTCAAAACTAAATAATAAACAAGATTTTGTCATAATCACTGACATAAATTTTTTACGGGAAATATTTCCATCAAAATTTTCCGCAAAAATTTTCGACGAAAAAAATTTCCATCAAAATTTGAAACTAAAAACATTTCTGCAAAAAATTTTACAATTTTTTTTTTGTCAAAATTCTTTACAGAATCTAAATTTCATCAAAATATTTCTCAAAAAAACGTATTCATTGAAATTCTTGATGAAAAATACTTCCATCAAAAAGTTTCACAAAACACATTTCCATCAAAAAAATTTGCCGGAAAAAAATTTCATCAAAATTCTTTACAGAATTTACATTCCGTTAAAAGTTTTCGACGGAAACATTTTCGCTAAATTTTTTGACAAAAAATTTCCGTCGAAATTTTCGACGGAAAATATTTTCGTCAAATTTCTTGATAAAAGATATTTCCATCAAAATTTTCAACGTAACACATTTTTGCCAAAAAATTTCAACAGAAATTTTTTCCGTAAAAAAATTTGACGAAAAATATTTCGATTAAAATGTTTGACGGAAAAAATATTCTTTCAAAATTCTTTACAAAATCTAAATTTCGTCGAAAGATTCGAATGAAACATTTCTCTCAAAATTTTTTACAAAACAATTTCCGTCAAAATTTTCATCAGAACACATTTCCATCGAATTTTTGAACGGAAGATTTTCGTCAAATTTTTTGAAGAAATATATTTTTTCATTTAAAGCATTTCATGGAGGAAACCATTTTCGCCAAAGTTTTGACAGAAACTAAATTTCGATAGAAAATCTGATTTTGTAAAAAATTTCATTGGAGAAAAAATTTCGTCGCTTCTCGACGAAGAGTATTCTGATGAAAAATAATTTTGTGACAATTTTGGTAGCTTGCAGCGTAGAAATTTCATAAAAAATATGATCTTTTTTAATATTGTGAAAAGTACACAAATAATTTTATTTAGCAATTTTAAATTTAATTTAATTTAATTTGTAAAGTATAATAATTGTATTAGTTTAAAAAAAAGGTAAAATGATAAAAATATCTCATTGACCCTCCATTATCCTCTCCTTCCAATTTTTTGACTCCCAAACAAGGGAAGGGGATACCCTCCAATTTCCTCCCCTTCCTTCCCCTCCCTCCCCCTTGGATCTCCTTCCTTCCCTTCCCCTCCAAACTCTCAAACAAAGCCTTATTGAAAACTATCTACCAATCTGCTCTTCTTTAATTGATTAAGTTGAATATTTAATCAATTAAATGGTCAAAACTGACAAAAATCGTTGACTTGAAGATTTAACCGATTAACTCTTCAACTTAATCGGTTAAAGTGAAAGGAAAGGGGCACCGCAAATATGAAGGGTTTGCAAATATATGTATATATAGAATACTTTATCTATCCGTGCACCAAAAATAAAAGATGTCTCCAAATGTATTTCGTTTATACCCCTTTCCACAATAAATATAAATAAACAAATTGCACCATCCACCATAATCATTTGCGCATTCCTTTCTTACACCTTTTTCCTTACCCTTTTATGTGAAAGTTCTTCACCATTCAAGATATTTTTGTTATGTGAAAAGAATTTTATTTTAAGGAAAGAACAGCTAATCATTCAATACAAGTGGTATAACCTTTGTTGAAGATTTAATCAATTAAGATAAAGATTTAATCGATTAAATCTTCAATCATTGATTTTTGTCAATTTTGATCATTTAATCGATTAAATCTTCAGTTAATCGATTAAAGAAGAACAAATTGGTAGATAATTTTTAATAAGTGATTAATTAATTAACGAGAAGCAAAAGAGTCAAAAAGTGAGAGAGAGAGTATGCAAACGTAATTTTATTCTTTGACATGTAATGCATAAAGCATTTACTTCATGGATGGTTGGATCCTTTGATTGAAAGTTAAAGCCATCACCAACGAGAAGCAACTTAGAGGATGGAGCAAGCATTGGGCTGTGGATTATAAACTAGAGGATAGGAGGGACAAGGTGGAGGAGCATAGCAGAACTTCAAATTTTCCATAGCAAGCATAGCATCGCCATCTCCATCAGCAGTTTCCGCTTCTCCGACACTTAAAAGGGTAGCATTGCAGAACTTCTTTCTCAACTTATTAGTCAAGCAAACAGAATCGATTCCATCTCCAGTCACCGCCACTTTATCTCTGCTTTCGCCTTCTAATGACACTGAATGCACACCTGTATTAATAAGCATATGTTTGATTTGAATCAGTATATTAATAAGCATATTGAAAACTATATATATTTAAAATTGATATATACTTGAAGTTACTAAACATGCACCTTGAAAGACAGCAGCAATTTTCAGGGCCTTGCTTCTGCATTTGTCACTATCCATGGGCACCTGGATAACTATTTTCTGTGGAAGCAGTATAGAGGTTATTATGGAAAACGAAATTGCATGCATCAGGTAATGTAGTTATTAATCATGACAAGTGATCTTACCTTCATGTTTTATAGCTTTATGTTCGGGGGAGAAGCTAGCTTAATTCGCTATACTGATACGAACTGTTTTATTTATTTTTCGTATATTTCGGTGCTTTGTGGTTAGGGAGCAATTCAGAGAGTGCTTTATATATTACTATGTAGGTTATTTTCTGTATTATTTTGTTGACTCAGGGTAAACATCTTGCGCACTACGTACGCACGTCATGGAAACTAGTTGATTTCTACATTTTCCTCCGTTTTACACTTATGATGGGAGATTAGGTGTAGTCGAGCGTTTAAAATATAGTATTAGGTAGGAAATATAAAGGAATTAATAATCAAAGGCAAAAGCTAATGACTGGGTAGTAAAAGATGAAAAGAAACCGACCTATGGTGACTCTCTTGGACAAACTTGGCCTCGTCTTTGAATTCTATTTTGGATTTGATTTTTTTCTCCCTATCCCGTGTATGTAAATTTCTTTGCAAAGTCCGCGGCCAAAGTCCTAATAGTTAAATGAAATTATCTTTACTTTAAAAAGCTGAGTAGATACCCAATAATGACGCTCCATATATATATATATATATATATATATATATATATATATATATATATATATATATACATATATATATGTGGAATATTTCTATTACCCATTTTTTATACTACCACTTTAATCATCATTTGATTCAAAAGTTGTTTTTTTTCTCTCTCTCTCACTTCATTCAACTTTTCTTCTAATCCAATGGTGATTAGAGTGGTAGTGGAATGGTAGTAGAAAAAATGAGTAGTAAGAATATCCTACCCCATATATATCGGTAAAGGATCTCTCAAGACACTGGAGATAAAGTTATCCGGTGAGGGCAAAATGACGTCGTTTTGGGACATAAATCAAGGTACTTTTATAATTCTAATATATTGCAGGGTTATATTAGTCTTTATAATTATAATTTTTTAATCTTATAACCCAAAACGACGTCGTTTTGAGTTCAGTGGAGATAGTTTTATATCCATTGACTGGAGAGATATTTTTCCCACATATATATGGGAAAAATGTATCTAATGTTACTTCAGACAATTTTGTTTAATGTTCATCAAAACAACGTCGTTTTATGTTGAAAAATTAAAAAATTAGAATGATAAAGACTATTATAACCCTGAAATAAATTAAAATTACAAAAACACCATGATTTCCGCCCCAAAACGACGTCGTTTTGATGAACATTAGATAAAGTTATCTAAAGTAACATTAGAAAAATCAAACCCTACATATATATATATATATATATATATCTATATATATATATATATATATATATATATATATATATATATATATATATATTATCGTTTCTCAAGTTACTTTAAAACTCTTTATAAACAACAAAAAATTTAAGTGAAATGTAACTCTCATGTAACATGAGAAGAAAATAATCTTTAGCTCAAAAATGTGCTGTCTTTTTTTTTTTTTGAAATAATGTGCTCCATAAAAGAGGATTAATTTTCTCATTTTAATTATGTGTGTAACATGAGAATTTTTTCTCATGTAAAATGAGAAAAGATTAACCCTCCATAAAAATATGTGTTTGCAATAAGTAAAATTTTTCTTTTACAACATGAGAAAAGTAAGCCACAAAATTTATGAAAAGATTATACTTACTACTTATTTTTTCTTACTACCTCTTACTATCAAATCTTAACCGTTGATTTCCGACAATCTAACGGTTATAATTTATTGTAAATTAATAATTAATTAATAAATATGTCCCCATAAATTATAACCGTTAGATTAACGGAAATCAACGGTTAAGATTTGATAATAAAATGTATTACGAAAAATATGTAGTAAGTATAACCTATCCCTACAATTTAATATTACAAAATGCATCTTATTATAATAGTTTAGAAGATATTGGGCTTCATTGCTTATGTTAACCCAGCTGGTAATCTCCAGGTCCGTTGGCCGCTTGCTGATGCGATTGGGTCTGTGATATTGGGCTGATGCCTTAAGATGTGAATTTTAAAATAAAATGTGAATCCAGTCGAAAAACGACTTCAGAGTCGGTTCAAAATTTTAAAATGGTTCCCAAAAAAACTAAATTAAAACGGTACGGTGTGCCGAACCAAACCAATTAAACATGTTTAATTTGATTCGGCTTTAAAAACTGAACGAGACTGAACCATATCCCAATAATACCCCCTTCTGATAGTGTTTGGTGGGATGTCTGGATAGCGTTTAGGGTTTATGTTTTTTTTTTTTTCTATATATTGGAAAAAATATTTCTTTAGCCGTCACTTGATATAAGTTTATCTCAAATTATCTTTTTTAACTATGTACTTCAGATAGTACATAGTGATAATATTAAAGTTATTTTTTTCTCTATCCATATTAGTATACAAGTTCTGAAAAAATGACTGATAAGAGAAGAAAGAAGAAGCAACTTTAACGTTATAACTATGTATTATCCATAGTACATAATTAAATGGGTAGCTTGAGATAAGCTTATCTCAAGCTACCTCTTTTAACTATGTACTACAATTAGTAAACAATTATAATGTTAAAGTTTTTTTTCTCTCTCCTCATTGGAAGACAAATTCTGAAAAGTGACCGAGGAGAGAAAAAAACAACTTTAATATTATAATTATATGTTTTTCGTAGTGCATAATTGAAAAGAATAGCTTGAGATAAGCTTATCTCACGTGGCTGGAAAAATACTTTTTCATATATATATATAGAGACAGATTATATTTATAAGCTTTTTTGCTTACAAACACTTACAAACTACACTATGTTCTTCCGGGAGAATACTGGTAAGTTTGTAAACATATTCATCCCCATATATATATATATATATATATATATATATATATATAGAGTAAAGGATTTTTCAAGTCGATGGAGATAAGTTATCTCCAATGAGCCCAAAACGACGTCGTTTGGGGCAGAAATCAAGGTGTTTTTGAAATTATAATATATTGCAAGGTTATATTAGTCTTTATAATTATAATTTTTTATTTTATAACCCTAAAACGACGTCATTTTGAGCTTACTGGAGATAACTTTATCTTCAATGACGGGAGAAATACTTTTCCTATATATATATATATATATATATATATATATATATATATATATATATATATATATATGGGTTTTATGTTTATCATGTAACATGATATAACATCACTTTCCTACACACACATTAAAGAGCTAGGTGGGATCCACATGTTTTTCTTTCTCTTTCATCATTCCACTTTCTCTCTCCATTTGTGTGTTAGAAACAACACTTAAATCATGTAACATAACATTAATAAAACCATATATATATATATGGGGGTAAAGGATCTCTCAAGTCACTTGAGGTAAAGTTATCTCCGGTGAGCCCAAAACGACGTCATTTTGGGACGGAAATCAACGTATTTTTGTAATTCTAATATATTGCAGGGTTATATTAGTCTTTATCATTATAATTTTTTACTCATATAACCCAAAACGACGTCGTTTTGAGCTCACCGGAGATAACTTTATCTCCATTGACTAGAGAGATACTTTTCCCACGTGTGTATATATATATAGAAAAATGTATCTAATGTTACTTTAGACAACTTTGTTTAATGTTCATCAAAATAACGTCATTTTAGGGTTGAAAAATTAAAAAATTAGAATGATAAAAATTATAATCTTAAAATAAATTAAAATTATAAAATATCATGATTTCCGTCTCAAAATGATGTCATTTTGATGAACATTAGATAAAGTTATCTAAAGTAATTTTAGAAAAATTAAACCATATATATACATATATATATAAGGCTTATCGTTTCTCAAGTTACTTGAGATAACTTTATCTCCAGCCACTAAATCGTAACCGTATAAAGATGGATCAATGGTGATAAAGGGAGATAGAGAAAAAAGAAATCATAACCATTCACATAACCATTCAAAGGTGAATCAATAGATATAAGAAAATAAATAAATAAAAGGACGTGATTTTGGGAGGGCTAGAAATAAATATATCTCAAGCACTTGAGAAATTTTTTTCTCATATATATATATAGGGGCAGGTTATATTTACAAACTTTTTTATTTACAAACTCTTACAAATTACACTAAGTACGACCAGTCATACTTTAATCATGCATTGTACGACCAGTCGTACTTAGTGTAATTTGCAAAAAAAAAAAATTGTAAACGGATTCTATCCCATATATATATATATATATGGGGTAAACATTTCTACAGCAACTTTAGATAAGCTTACCTACAGTTGCCATTTTAACTATGTTCTTCCTGGAGAACATAGTTATAACGTTAAAGTTGCTCTTTTTTCTCTCTCCTTAGTTACTTTTCAGAACTTTTTTACTGACGTGGAGAGAGAAAAAAAAAATCAACTTTAACGTTATAACTATGTTCTTCCGGGAGAACATATTTAAAAATGGCAGTTGTAGATAACCTTATCTAAAGTGGCTGTAGAAATGTTTACCCCTATATGGAAAAGTATTTATACAGCCACTTTATATAAGGTTATCTACAGCTACCATTTTTAACTATGTTCTCCCGGGAGAACATAGTTATAATATTAAAGTTGCTTTTTTTTCTCTCTCCTCATTTACTTTTCAGAACTTGTTTGCTGACGTGGAGAGAAAGAAAAAAAGCAACTTTAATGTTATAACTATGTTCTCCCGCGAGAACATAGTAAAAAATGGTAGTTGTAGATAACTTTATCTAAAGTGACTGTAGAAGTACTTTTCCCATATATATGTGAGAAAAACTTTTTTCAAGCATCTTGAGATAAGTTTATCTTCGAGCACTCCAAAACTACGTCGTTTTATTTATTTATTTTCTTATATTAATTGATTCACCTTTGAATAGTTATTGTTCCTTTTTCTCTCTCTTCCTTTATCACTATTGATCCATTTTTGTACGGTTATGATTTAGTAGCCGGAGATAAAATTATCTCAAGCAGCTTAAGAAACGATAAGCCCTATGTGTGTGTGTGTATATATATATATATATTGGGCAGGATATTCTTACACCGGTGTAAGAGTTAGAAGTCTTACACTCATCTTGACCATTAATCCACTTGTATCCAATGGCTCAAATTACTACAAAAGTCGAGCCCTTAGATATAAGTGGGATCAACGGACAAGATTAAGAGTGTAACTTACATTGGTGTAAAATG